>CALZFC010000111.1:845000-877500 GCA_945643635.1 Allodiplogaster sudhausi
ATGAAACGATATGTAAACGATTGAGTGAACGGCTTCTTTCATTTTAATTGTGCAACTTGTCTACTCGCGCCATTGTAATTTTTAGTGCTTAATCTTACATCTTGTTTACCTCAACCGAAAAGAGAGAGGGAGGGGAGAGAGAGAGAAAGAGATTATGGATAGAGTGAATGGTAAAATGGATCTGCATTTTCTTGTGACTCTGCTCACTCAGTGGATGCTCCATCCCTCGTGTTGTCTCTTCCGACTTCGTCTCTCTTTTTCCTCTCTCTTTCTCTGTGCCACTTTCTCTCTGTTTCTCTACCCTTGATTCTTCTCTTCTTTTCTTTCGCTGTCCAGCCCACCTGATAGTACGATTCTGTCGTTACACACAATATTATTGCTATAATTTATACTTGTATTTCTATTTCTCCAATTACTTTCCTTATTTCTGTCATTTAGACCGTCTATATTCACAATGTAAGCACCTCTTTCCTTGCTCTCGTTCACTGCCTTCCCCTCCTCTCTGGCCTCCTTCCCGTGCACTCTTTCTCTCTCCTTCTTTCTCCTCCATCGATCGTGCACTCTCTTCATTATGCATACTCTCTCACAGATTGCCTGGTCCCGGCCAGCCGCAGTTGCTTCTCTCTCTCCACTCTCCGCGCTCTTTTCATCTCTTCCCTCCTCTTTCTCATCCTCTCTCACTCTCACTCACAATCTCTCCCTCTTTCTCTCTTTGTCTCTGTCTCTCTATCCATCGCAGCCACCACCCGCCTTTCTCTCCCCCAACTCGCCTCTCCCGGTCGAGTTCCCCTCCTCCTCCCTCCTCCCCCCGTATAGCACAGAGTAGGGGGGAAGAAGGGGTTGAGATGTTCTGTCTGCAAGTCCTCCACGATGATTCCTCCTCCGATGTTCATCTACAGGCGATCATCTCCCTGACTGCTTCGCTTTGCCTTGTCGTTTCTCTGTCTCTCTCTCTGTCCATCGCTCTCTCTCTCTCTGCCTCTCTCTCTCGCTCTGTCTGCCTGTCTGTCGTCTCAATCTCTTTTGTATTCCGTTATTTTACTTTCTCTTTATTTTCTTATTCTTTTCTCCCTCTTTTTTCTCCTTGCCTCACACTTCCTTTCTTGACTTTTTTGGTGTCCACCAAGATTCTTTTGAAGGATGTCTTGAATGTCTGTCATGAGCTCAAGACTCCAAGTAATCGCTTCTTTAATTTTTTTTACTGTGTGTTCATTAAAATATGTACGAATCCCTGATTGGCGGTTTGTCAGCTATAGAACGTTGAACTACTGCGTTTTTTTTAAAATTATTATCTTCTTCTGCTACAGTCTCTAACCCTTCTCTCTATCTCATCATCCTTCATTCCCTCTCTATCATTTCCATCGGTCTGTTACTTCTATCATTCTTTCCGTCTCTCTCACTCCATCTCTCTCTCTCTCTCTCTCTCTCTCTCTCTCTCTCTCCCTCGCTCTCTCTCCCCTCTCTTTCTCGCTCACTTTCTCTCCCTCGTTTCCTCACGTATTGGCAAAGAAGTAGAAAAGAGAAGCACTCATCAACTCTTTCCATAATCTGTTCATTCCTTCACATTCCTTGTACTTTCACTTTATCACCACATCTTCGCTTCCCTGACAGACACCCTCAATTCCCTCTTCGTACAAGTACGAAACAAGATATTTCAATTCTTTTGCAACAAATATTACATTGGCAAGGACTACGTTGTGAACGTAGCTTGTCTCTTTCCTATTCTGATCATAACCTAAGGCAAAGAGACTGAGTTGTTAATATGGCTTGCTTGATCGATCGCTCTTTCTCTTTCTCCCTTCCTCTTGCTCATTCCCACAGATTTCCATCTTCTCTCTCACACCGTCTAAGATTCTGTTTCTGTCCGTTGTCCTCTTCTCTCCTGTTAGCTTATGAATCTAATGATTAAGATACAGTTCTGGACAAGAAGTCTTAGATGGCTGAATCATTCCGAAGTCTTTCATCATGACCTACCGTACTCTAAACTACACATGTATCTATTGCGAATCTGTGCGAATGCAACTCTCCTCTTCTCCATCACTAATTCTCGTTTTCTTGGCCCTCTTTTGTCACTTATTACTCACATCCAAATAATGCTTCCCTATGGATGCCTGCCCAAATCTCTCAACCTCTCTCTTCTCTCTCCCCTAACATCTCATCAACCATCAATCTATCACAGATTGATAATACGAGAAGCGGGAGCCCCCTCTCTCTCTTTCTTCTTACTCTCTCGCTCGCGCTCTCTCTCTCTCTCACTCTCTCTCTTCCTCTCTCTCTCTCTGTCCTTCTGGTTCACTCGCTTTCTCTTCCTCTCACTCTCTCTTCTAGTCCACTGCTGCTTTGCATTGCATGAGTGAAGAGAGAAAAGCGAGTCAATTGGCTTCGGGCATTCTTTCTCCCTCATTTCGTATTGGAAAGAACAGGGGAAGTACATATACATGACCATAGCGTGTATCCCGTCGTGCGACTACTCTGGCTCGAGGGAACACTGTCAACGAATCTCGTCTCCTGTTCTCGCTCTCTCTCTCTCTCTCTCTCTCTCTCTCTCTCTCTCTTTCTCTTCCTCTCTTTCTCTCATCTCTCTCTCTCTCATTCATGTCCGCCTGATCCCCTGTTCCCCTTAAAATCACATGTTTCTCTTGTCTCACCTCCTTCCCTTCTTATCTTCCACGACTTCTCAGTACATTCTTCAAGGATGCTGATTTGGCGCAGATTAATTTCCCTCTCTTCATGTTGGGTAATTTCATCTGAAGCGGACGATGTATTGTTTACAGGCTATATGCGGTTGCTTGGTCTCTCTTGCTTCTCCGTGCTCTTTTCTCTTCTCTCTCCTTCTCTCCTCTTCATCTCTCGTTCATATGAACACTGTTTGCTGTTCTATCTGCTTTTATCTCTGTCCCTCCATATCTACACTGACATTACTAACACGCACTGTCACTAAAGAATTTGTGATTCATAAAGTTTCTAAGTTGAGTATCTGATACTTTAGGATGTCTACAGTTACCTTATACCCAACTGGACATATCGTGAATCTGTAAATTTCGATTCCTCGGCTGATACGATAATTTTCGCACAATATGATTTTTTGAGATCTCATTTAAGATGGCGTAAGCTTCCGTTTGTTTTTCGAATGGCGAATACTTTCCACCTATTGGTTCCTTGTGTTATTCTCATTCGACCGGACTTTTGTTCAGAATATTAAGGGAGGGAGAAGCATGGCTGGAGTTAGACGTGTTCATTCCTTTTGTAAAGAGACCTTTAAAACACCGAACATGCTTCTAGGTAATTTTCCCGATGAATCTTTCATCGGTAAGATCTTCTGCGTCATATTTAAATATGTTAACTCTTCGCGTTATTCATCGTACGATTACCACCTGTTTCAATCAATACAAGAAACAACGAGATAAATCAATCAAAGGGAGAGATGGAGTGGGAGGGAGAGAGATAGAGAGAGAGACAGCGAGACAGAGAGAGACAGAGAGAGAGAGAGAGAGAGAGAGAAAGAGGGAGAGAGGGAGGGAGGCATGGGGAAGGACTGATCCTTCACGAACATGTCCTTAGTTGACGTCCATGTGTGTTCTAGTCGGATGCCTTCATAGGCTTGGTCCTTTTCTTCCCGTAATGGAAGGTGAAAGGTCTCTCGCTGATCCAAATCCAGAATTCGTCACATATATCTGCCCCTCTCTTATTTCCCGCAGTCCCCACCATTGACTAGCCACTGGCTTCTCCATCTCAATCCTATTTTCCCCATTGTGGTGTGCTTTACCTTTCTAATTCTAGGAAAGTACTGTATACTTCGTGTTAATTTGTTTTCTATCTGTTTTCGTCTCTCTCTCTCTCTCGTTCCCTGTCCCTCCCTCTCTGATGGTATGGAGTGGCAATCTCTGGGACTTGAATCTGCGTGACAATGTTCCACGTTTGCCTCCTTATTTTCATTAACGTTTGAAAGGTTGAAAAGAAGCTTACGGAGAAGTTCATGAGTGGGACGGTGCTTCCTAAAGTTCTCTTGGGCCTTGCGTATTAACCAGGAAGCGGTAACTGCCAATTCTGTGTGAGTGGAGACGTTGACATTGTCATCACAAGTAAACTGTTGTGGATGAAAAGGGCGGGACAAAAAGTCAAATAGGATTTATGGCTGAAAAATAGAAATAGAGAGAGAGAGAGAGAGAGAGAGAGAGAGAGAGAGAGAGAGAGAACAGCAATGTGAACCGTCGAGCATTTTTGCTTGAGGGAGAGCTTGTGAATGAGAGGAGCACTGTGGAGCAGAGGGCGATAAAACGAGTTCCAACTTCTTCCTTCCTCTCCTCTCTCTGCTTCTCTTCTTTATTCTCTTTCTCTTCCACCATCTTCTCTATTGCAGTTCTCTCTCCTGTCACCACTGTATCTTCCTCCCTTCTTTCCTTATAGTCTACCATCTCTACATGCCCCAGGTGCTTATTTCTTTGCGCACTTCTCCATAATATGTGCAAGATCGGAAGAAGACGAAAGAGTTACAGAGGAAGAGAGGGATAGATAGATAGATGGAGACAGTGTTATTGTGCATGATGAACTGTCTGAGTGTCCCGTGCTACCTTCCACTGCCTCAGTCATCTGTTCTCTTCTGTTTGCCATGCATTCTTCCCTTTCCTGAACTGTCCGATCTCCGTTCGAGTTGCTCGTGGTTGCCTGTTCTTTTGATTGAAAGCCCGACCGATTGACCTCGAAATAAGGGAAACCAGGCCTGATCAGTTGTTTTTGTATCCTTTTTACCGCTCATTAACAATGCCAGATGCATGTAGTTCTCGGTTACGCTCTCCCTCGTTCGTTCCCTATTATTCCCTTCACTCCCCCACCTTTTGTCACTTTCTTTCTTGATGTCTCTGTCTCCATCATTCGCCCTCTCGCCTTTCTCCTTCGTATCATCACCGCAATTCTTCCTTTACCGTACAATGAACGACTTCCCATGCGAATCTCTTTGACTTGTACTTACCTGATTCTTGAGCTCTCTATATCTCTCTCTTCCTCCTCTCTCTCTCTCTCTCTCTCTCTCTCTCTCTCTGTCTCTGCCGCGTGCGTGGTAGGAAGGGGCGTGGCCAGGATCGATGAGCTGTCCACGGGTTAGCCAGAGGCTGTGGTGGAGAGAGGCGTGCTCCCCTTTCATCCCCCTTCTTTCCACTCTCTCGCTCTCTCTTCTCCTCTCACACTATTTCCCTGACCGAGACTGCTCGCTTCTTCTCATGCTTTTCTTCTGTTCCCTCGAATGGCTTCATTCAAATTCAATGGTGAACTTGACGTAAATGAGTGTGACCTCTGGTGAACTCAGCTAATAATGAGAGTGTACTTTGAATGGCCATGCTCGTGTTGAGAGATGGCGCCGCCGAAGGAGGAAGCCATGGCTGCTCCTTCCGATGCCCTTCCCTCTCCTTCGCCTGCTGCCTCTTCCACGCCCTCTCCATCTGAATCTCTCCGTCGTTCGAAACGGAACAAGTTCCACCTGGACGTGTCCTCGATGCATCTGGTGTACCCGGAGAGAAGACGCGCTGTCCCCCTCGGCCGTTGCTCTCCAGCCACTTCCATCTCTCCCGCTCCACACTCTTCTGTCCCCTCTCCCGTCATCACTCACTCTGCACTCTCTCCACAGGCAAACACTCTCACCTTTTTCTCATTTTCAACACTAAAGAGTAGAAGATGTCGATTGAAATACCATTTCTCAGTGTGACTGTATTGCAGCTTGAACTAACAAAGCGAGCGAAGACAACGGCAAAGTGTGGATTGTCTTCGTCCAGCGCAGCGGACCGTCACTCCTTGGACACCCTCGCATGCCGCGATGAGGTTGGCAGGACTTCCATCCCTTTCTCTACGCTCCGTAAACTGTTCGATTCTTATTTCCTTTCCTTCCCAACCTTAGTCTGTTCATTATGAGTGCAGTGATTTCTGTTATGAATCACTGATCCATATATGTTTGAAAACTCCAGGTGCTCTCTCTTTCTCTCTCTCTCTCTCTCTCTCTCTCTCTCTCTCTCTGTCTCTCACTCACAATTTCTTGTTCACCGCATTAGTTTCCCTCACAGGCCGCGCTTTCTGTTGAATCCTTATCCTTGTTCTCAGTTTGTAACATTTGCTGCGCTCTCTCTCGCTTCTCTCTCTCGCTTCTCTCTCTCTCTCTCTCTCTCTCTCTCTCTCTGTCTCTTTGCCTCTCTGTCTGTCTCTCATTGTCTCTTTGCCTCTCTCTCTCTCTCTCTCTCTCTCTCTCTCTCTCTGTCTCTCTACTTTCGTTTCTTCTCTCCCTCTCTTTTCTCTTTTCTCTCAACCACTCTCTCACCTTTCTTCGCTCCCCCTGGCTTGTTGTGTGTTTGGAGGCGAAAAGAATGAGAATGCAATGTTGCTGTACTTTCGTTGACTGGTGGACGGAAGCGCTTCGTTCATCTGGGTTCACATTAATTGAGTGAATCGCCGTTTGTTTAAAATCTTGTGTGAAATCGTAAAAGCCCCTTTCCTTTCCTGAAGATCGACTTGCAGGCCACTCGCACCGTCGCTGCTCTTGCTGAGTCGTCTTCTGCACTGCCACCCCCTTCCATTCTGCTCTCTCCTCTCAGGCAGAGGCCTTTTCCATGCAAGAAATGTCCTTCCAGGTAGGCAGGGGACTGGAAGAAAAGGGAATGAGAGACACAGACAGACAGACAGAGAGAGCGAGAGGAAGGGGGAGGGAAGGGGAGAGATTGAAATAGAGAGTGATAAGCTGGTTGCTAGTTGTAAATATCTGCAGCTTCGACACGCGCACTGCGTTGATGAACCACGCAGACAAACACGGGGGGCCGATCCGCCGTCTCTCCTGTGATAAATGCGACTACTCGGTCGAGTCGGCCAACGCTATGAAGGTTTACTTCTCTCTCTCTCTCTCTCTCTCTCTCTCGCTCTCTCTCTCGCTCTCTCTCACTCTCACTCTCCCTTTCTTGCCTCTTAATTCTCTTAATTCTTGATCTGCCGCTGAAGCACTTAGTTGTTATTCGATAGCTGAATCACATTGGCCACAATATGTTTTCCTTTTGTAATTCTTGTTCATAGCTTAAAATGGGGCGCCTTCAAGGATGAGTGAGAGAGAGGAGGTTATTCATGCTTTATTCGTATACTTCATGCTCAGGATAGCTAATATATTCTATAACAAATTGACTAGGCTCGGATTTTCTGTATTAAGAAGGACGACTGAAAATTTATCTAGGCAGTCGGATTTTAAACTTTATTCTTATTATATACCTTCCTTTTTCGCGCTACTGTATAGGAGGGTGGAGTTGCATATGGAGAAATGATGAAGAACAAGGAGGGTTCTATGAATACGAAAGAGTCTTCTCAGCTGCACCGACAACTGCATGCCGATTACGAGCTGCAGCAGCAGCTGGGAGTGGCTCCTCCCCCTTTGCTGGCTTCCGCCTCTCCTCCCTCCTCCGCTATCAGTGCCACCGAAGAGGTTCGTTGTTTCGGCCATCACTTTATCTTTTTGACCATCTCTCTCTTTCACTCCATCTCTCTCTCTCTTTCTCTCTCTCTTTCTCTCTTTCCGTCTCTCTCTCTCTCTCTCGCTCTCTCTCTCTCTCTCTTCTATCCATGCGCACTAGCAATGATCTATGTCTCCTGCAGTTGTCAATCGTAGTGACGACTCCGGCAGGAAGTGCAGCGAAGGGAGTGTCGGTGCAGACTTCGCCGATACTACCGGGAGATGGCTCTACTTCTCTCGTCCCTCCTGTCGCTCCACTCACTCTCATCCATCCTCTCTCCATCTCCGTCGATGATCCGAACGGTGAAGCCGAAATCATTTTACGAGTTCCTCCGGCTCTCCGATTGACTCTTCATTTCTGGATACGACTAAATAATCTTGAGATAGCCCTCCGCCACTTCATCCTGTGGAAGAGGAAGAAATGATGGACGAAGCAGAGTCGGCCGTGGAAGCCGGCAGAGAACGGATTGAGGATGCAGAAGTGGTCGTTGCCAGTGCAGAGAACAGGCAGATGTCCCCTCCACCACTGCTGTTCCAGCAGGAGAAGGCGCAGACTGAAGAGGCCTCTTCCTCCGCTGCCATGCCTCCTCCCACAATGCCCAAGTTGCCTCGAGTGCCCACTACTCTTGTTAATGGTCAGCTGGATGAGAAACGAGTGCAGGATATGATGAGACTAATGCGTTGTTGTAGGTCGACTGACTTACCTCTCTCGCTACCTCTGCCAGATCTGCCCCTTCTCGTCGCGAGACAACGAACGCCTAGAGAAGCACTGCCAGGGCCATCGGAGGCCGTATGGCTTCCTCTGCCCGCTCTGCTCTTTCAAGTTCGTTTTATTTTTTCTCCTATTTTGTATATGGAATTTTTATTGGCTGTTTGCATCCTACACCTTCACATACACTTTTTGATTGTTAAGGAGCGAATCAGCTGGTTTCCTCCGTCGCCACGTGGGAATCCACGGAGTGGCGGAGTATCCCTGGCCTCCCGTTTACGTCGGCGTCTCCCCACGCAGGACGAGAGAAGCGAATGCTGCCGCTCTCAAAGGAATCACTCCGACTCCAGTGCCCGAGCTGGTCAAGGAAGGAGCCACGCCGCCTCAGGCACATCTACTTCCATCACAGGCCCCTAGGGAGGGACAAGCGACGCAGCCTAAGAAGAGGTTTCTCCGGCAGTCTCTGCCTTAACTTCTTTCACTAGATTGGAATTGGACAGTGAATGTCTTGCTTTGATTTGGGTATATTTCGCTAACTAGAGCTGGTTGCCAGATGCCAGAGTGGAAGTGCTGGCGAGAGCCTGTCCTCCTCATGCCCCCGCAAACGTCGTCCTCCTCCCCTGCTAAGTCGCTTCCGTGCTCTGCGAGTGGCTGGCCGTCTTGGCTGTCCTCTTCCTCGCTGCTCCTTCTCCTCCTCTCGGCTCTCTGCCATCATCACCCATCGACAGAAAATGCATAAGAACAGTCTCCGTTTACCTGTCAGTACATTTTCTTTCCTTTCTCTTTCTCTGCTGTACTCGGATTTGTCGACGTAACTGAACTGCTATCGGTTGTCAGAAGGGTCGTCAACACTGCAATCTCTGCGGCCGCGTACTCCACCGAAGCATCGGAGCTCTACTTTCCCACAAGAGAAGAGAACACGGCCAGAGGAAGAAGATGCGAACAGATCTCTTCGGCTTCTTCATGGCAGAGGCCTGTCGCATTCCCTGGAAACGCGGACCGCCACACACGTCTTCCGATCTGTCAGAACATATTTCTCTCTCCGCACTAAATTTAAAAGTTCAGGAGTATTTAAAAATGTGTCATATATATATTGAAATGATCTTTTTTTGAAAATTTATTCTGATATTCTTATTGCTGTGTGATACGTTAATTTGGAGTCTGCACTTGGAGGAAGCTGGAGTCGATAGATTTGAAGAAGGAAGAAGGAGTGGAGATACCGCCAGCTGAAGAAGTGAAGAAGGAAGAATCCCTGGCCATGGAATGCGAGGAGACCACTGAAACGATCGAAGAGGTTTGTGTTTTGTTGAAGACGGCTGTGTCTTTTCTAGGTGTGAATGACAAAGGCAAGCTGCCAGTTGAAAGACAACGACAAGAATTGCAGAAACACGTCGGAATTCCTTCCTTGCCATCGTCTTCTTCGTCTTCCTCTCTGCTTGCTCCGTCTGAGTCGACCCCTCCTCTCCTCTCTCCTTCCACTCTGAAGAAGCCAGCTGGTCTCTTCCAATGCCCCGACTGCCCCTACTCTGCCAACATCCGCAGTCGAGTGGATCGCCATCGGTCTAAGCATGTCATCAAGGAGGACAATCAGGTATGCTTTTCTCACCTTTCATCTGACTATAGTCTGTCTTTTTGTAACAGCCTTTTTCAGTGCTCGTACTGTACCTTTTCGTGCCGGGACGTAGACATGCTCTCGTCCCACGAGCGTCTCCACCGTGACGACCCCCCTCTTCTCCTTCCCCAGATGACTCCGCCCACCCTGCTACCCCCTCCTGCTCTCTCCACTGGCATTCCAGAGGAAGAGCCGGCTGAGTCTGCCCAGCCGCCATCCATATGCCGGGAAGACCAGTTGGGAGTGAGCAGCAGCGGAGAGGATGGAGGGCCTCCCCTGCTGACGAAGGAGGGAGACGAGGGAGAGGACGAGGAGGACTCTTCTTCCAGGGGATCCACCGGCGTCAAGATTCCTTCAGGGGACAAGCCCAAGCTGCCGCGCAGCAAGTTCAAGAAGATCATCATTGTGAGCTCATATTCCCTCTCTCTCTCTCTCTCTCTCTCTCTCTCTCTCTCTATTTCTACCTTTCTTCAGGCTGATGGAACTGTGCGAATCCGCTGTGACGAGTGTCCGTATCTGACTAAGCATTTCTGTGACTTGCGTGCCCACAAGGCCATGCACATTGGCTCCCGCCAATACAAGTAATTGTTACTTCTTTGTGGATGCTTTCTTCCCATTCCACCTTGCCACCTTGTTCAGATGCAATCGATGTACATACAGCACAAAGCGTGCAGTTAGTCTCCAAGTACACATCAAGAGTCATGAAGAGGAAGAAGAAGAGCTGGAGAAAAAGAGAGGAGGGGCTGGGGAATTGGCTGCCAGGGACGTCTCTTCCCCTGCTTTTCCGCCCAATCTTGAACGGCAGGAACCCAAGCAGGTTCCCTTTAGAATACGTACAATTTAGAACTACTGTTGCAATTGAATTGTATGTAGCATTGAGAGTGTTTGCAGGAGGCGATGAATGGGAATGCTCGGGAGTATGAAGTGAGAGTGCGTGGGCATGGTACTGTAGGAGTGAGAAGGGGCAACTGGAAGGGAAGGCAGTACCTCTGCTCGCAATGCCCTTCGTCGCTCCTCACATCTACGCACTCTGGCGACATGCCAGGTCTGGTTCAATATTTTAATTCCTCCCAAACAGTCGACAGCTTAAAGATAACAGACATTGCATAGTTGTTATTTAGGCGGCACGGCACGCGACGTTCCGAATTCTCCTGTTCCCTCTGCTGCTTCTCCACTCATTTCCAAGGAGTGCTCCGGGATCACCAAGAAATGCACTCTGTCTTCCCCGTTAGTGTTGCGAAGACTGCAGATGGCAGCTATCGGTGCAGGTCAGTGAAGAGAGTGAGAGAGCGGGAGAGATTGAGAGAGAGGCAAGACATGAGAAGGAATGAGAGCGAGACATAGAAAGAGGAGAGAGACTGGGAGAGAAGACAAGAGGAGGAGAGGAAGAGAGATACTGAAAGAGTAAGAGATAAGATGAGGGAGAGAGAGTATTCTCTCTGCAGTCGTTGTTCGTTCTCCTCTCTGAGCTATGCTTCTGCTGTCCGTCATTTCCATCCTCGCCCTCTCCCCAAGAAGTCAACCACTCCAATCCGATGCGACCTCTGCACATTTGTGTACGAGTTTTCGTTCTGTCATCAATGCAGTTTCTAGCTCACATTTGGAAATGGTATTATTTGTTTGTGTCAATAATTGCAGTGGCGCTTCTCTCTCTGCACTGGCGGAGCACTCTTGTTCAGCTGCCGCCCCTTCCACTTCTTCTCGACCTTCTTCGTCTTCAATTTCTTCGAGGCACCACCACTTTCTCTCTCTCTCTCTCTCTCTCTCTCTCTCTCTCTCTCTTCTCTTCTCTTTCTCTCTCTTATCTACTATTCAAACGGAATTTTACTTTTATATAACTATTTAGTACCGTAATAGCAAAAGGAGAACCTTTAAATGCTTGCAGTCCTGATGCGGAGGGCCGAGTGAATCTTCGATCTTCTAAGGGTGGGCCGGCCATTTCCTTTGATCTTGAGTCCTCCAGAAGACTCATGCGACCCTCCGCTGACTTGGCCGTCTTGTTGAGAACATCAGCTCATGGTTCGGTTACTTGAAGTAATAAGAGTTAATCAGCACGTGATAAGAGAAAAGCGTGGGCTGTTTGGCGTGGAGTCCTGTAATCATCTTAATTACACTTTACAGCTTAAAAAGGGATTCATTCCAGGTCCCTCCTCTGAACACCAATGCCCGGAATGTCCCTTCTCCGATCCGGATGAGCTCATTTACAACCTGCACCGTATCATGCATACAGGTGAGGTATTATGTGCTTTGAGGGAAGTTATAAGATAAGAATTGTGGTATGAATAAAGTAATGAATAAACTTGAGGTGCAAAGCGTGCCTTCGAGTGCAATGTCTGCTCGTATTCCGCCTTCTCTGCCGACGGCCTCCATCGTCACATCTCCCTTCATATTCCTCCGATGTCTCCTGGCGCCCTCCCAGTCACTCGGTTACACTCTTTTGTTATTTTATGTTCTGGCCCTACTAATGATAATTCAAAAGTTATGCCTGTCACTTAGGAAACCTAAGTTCAGTATTCTATTTCGCTTGGGTTGTTTCTTGCTCTCTCAATTATCCCTGTTGTCTCCATTCTCTCTCTCTCTATCTCTCTCTCTGTCTCTCTTTCACCTCCTGCTGCCTGCAGCCGTCCCCGTATTGCTGCCCGCCGTCGTGTATCGACAGAAGTGATCCCAGCGGGAGTGCGTGCCTATGAGTGTCAGCAGTGTCCTTTCCGCACCGCGGATTCTGCCCTTTTCCAGCAGCATCGCATTGAACATGCACAGGTTGGGGCTTCTTTCGTCTCTTAAATCAAGTGTAGCTTTTCTCCCTTTCTTATTTGACTTCCTTTGCAGCACATTCAACAGCGTCTGGTCACGCAAATCAAACGGGCAGCCGCCCATTCTCATGATGACTTTCATCTGGGCAAGAAGGTCAAGAAAGACAAGAGCACCACCATCAAGAACTCAAAGATTGTCAGCTCTGCATTTGTTGTCCTGTTCATTTCAGTTTGTATAGATTTTTCTCCATAGTTCATGCCCTTCCAATTCTCTCATTCTCTCTCCACTCTCTCTCGCTCTCTCTCTCACTCTCTTTCTCTCTCTCTTTCTCTCTCATTCTCTTTCTCTCTCTCTCTTTCTCCCTCTCTCTTTCTCTTTCTCTCTCTCTCTCTCTTTCTCTCTCTCTCACTTTTCCCCTCTTTCTAGCTGACGTGTTCCTCGTGTTCCTTCCACTGTGACTCTGCTGCTGCTCTCACCCGCCACCGCGATCTGCATGGCAATGTCGCCCCATTCAAATGTCGCATTTGCGACTACGCTTCTTGCACTAAACAGGTCGCTCTCTTTCTATAATAACCAGTGGTTCTCTCTGTCTCTCTCTTTCCTTTTCTTATCTACCATCTCTCTTCTTTCTACAATAAGTGGATACTCTTGAGGTGACTGACTACCACGAGCAGACTCACCACATCGAACAGCCTCTCATGAATCTCGTTAAGCAGGCGACTCTCCAGCCAGAACACAGCAACGTCAGTTCTACTCCCTGCTTATTGCATCATGAGTGGATAATATGGTTAAAACATCCTTTTGTGTTTTGCTTCTCTCTCTATCTCTCTGTTTCGTCCTCCTCACTCTCTCTTTCTCTTTCTCTCTCTCTCTCTCACTCTCTCTTTCTCTTTCTACTTCTCTCTCTCTCTCTCACTCTCTCTTTCTCTTTCTACTTCTCTCTCTCTCTCTCTCTCATGATTCCAGCTGGCAGTGCCGTCGACCCTGGCGGACCGAGTGTGTCTGGCCGGGCAGTTGTTCGTGTGCATGGAGTGTGGACTGGAGTTCCTGGACTCTTCCTCTCTGTTGTCCCACTGGGAAGGTGACCATGGCAGAAGGGGCGATGACACGGCTTGCCATCTCGCTCTTGGCATGTTGCCAGCCAGTCGCATTCTCACTAAGGCATAACTTTCTCTGCACTCCCTTTCTCATCTTCTCTACCCTCTCCTGCTACCCCGTGCTTTCTCTCTGCTCTCTCTCTCTCGTCTTCTCTGCCCCCTCCTGCTACCCCGTGCTCTCTCTGCCCTCTCTCTCTCTCGTCTTCTCTGCCCCCTCCTGCTACCCCGTGCTCTCTCTGCCCTCTCTCTCTCTCGTCTTCTCTGCCCCCTCCTGCTACCCCGTGCTCTCTCTGCCCTCTCTCTCTCTCGTCTTCTCTGCCCCCTCCTGCTACCCCGTGCTCTCTCTGCCCTCTCTCTCTCTCTCGTCTTCTCTGCCCCCTCCTGCTACCCCGTGCTCTCTCTGCCCTCTCTCTCTCTCGTCTTCTCTGCCCCCTCCTGCTACCCCGTGCTCTCTCTGCCCTCTCTCTCTCTCTCGTCTTCTCTGCCCCCTCCTGCTACCCCGTGCTCTCTCTGCCCTCTCTCTCTCTCTCGTCTTCTCTGCCCCCTCCTGCTACCCCGTGCTCTCTCTGCCCTCTCTCTCTCTCTCGTCTTCTCTGCCCCCTCCTGCTACCCCGTGCTCTCTCTGCCCTCTCTCTCTCTCTCGTCTTCTCTGCCCCCTCCTGCTACCCCGTGCTCTCTCTGCCCTCTCTCTCTCTCTCGTCTTCTCTGCCCCCTCCTGCTACCCCGTGCTCTCTCTGCCCTCTCTCTCTCTCTCGTCTTCTCTGCCCCCTCCTGCTACCCCGTGCTCTCTCTGCCCTCTCTCTCTCTCTCGTCTTCTCTGCCCCCTCCTGCTACCCCGTGCTCTCTCTGCCCTCTCTCTCTCTCTCGTCTTCTCTGCCCCCTCCTGCTACCCCGTGCTCTCTCTGCCCTCTCTCTCTCTCTCGTCTTCTCTGCCCCCTCCTGCTACCCCGTGCTCTCTCTGCCCTCTCTCTCTCTCTCGTCTTCTCTGCCCCCTCCTGCTACCCCGTGCTCTCTCTGCCCTCTCTCTCTCTCTCGTCTTCTCTGCCCCCTCCTGCTACCCCGTGCTCTCTCTGCCCTCTCTCTCTCTCTCGTCTTCTCTGCCCCCTCCTGCTACCCCGTGCTCTCTCTGCCCTCTCTCTCTCTCTCGTCTTCTCTGCCCCCTCCTGCTACCCCGTGCTCTCTCTGCCCTCTCTCTCTCTCTCGTCTTCTCTGCCCCCTCCTGCTACCCCGTGCTCTCTCTGCCCTCTCTCTCTCTCTCGTCTTCTCTGCCCCCTCCTGCTACCCCGTGCTCTCTCTGCCCTCTCTCTCTCTCTCGTCTTCTCTGCCCCCTCCTGCTACCCCGTGCTCTCTCTGCCCTCTCTCTCTCTCTCGTCTTCTCTGCCCCCTCCTGCTACCCCGTGCTCTCTCTGCCCTCTCTCTCTCTCGTCTTCTCTGCCCCCTCCTGCTACCCCGTGCTCTCTCTGCCCTCTCTCTCTCTCTCGTCTTCTCTGCCCCCTCCTGCTACCCCGTGCTCTCTCTGCCCTCTCTCTCTCTCTCGTCTTCTCTGCCCCCTCCTGCTACCCCGTGCTCTCTCTGCCCTCTCTCTCTCTCGTCTTCTCTGCCCCCTCCTGCTACCCCGTGCTCTCTCTGCCCTCTCTCTCTCTCTCGTCTTCTCTGCCCCCTCCTGCTACCCCGTGCTCTCTCTGCCCTCTCTCTCTCTCGTCTTCTCTACCCTCTCCTGCTACCCCGTGCTCTCTCTGCCCTCTCTCTCTCTCGTCTTCTCTGCCCCCTCCTGCTACCCCGTGCTCTCTCTGCCCTCTCTCTCTCTCGTCTTCTCTACCCTCTCCTGCTACCCCGTGCTCTCTCTGCCCTCTCTCTCTCTCGTCTTCTCTGCCCCCTCCTGCTACCCCGTGCTCTCTCTGCCCTCTCTCTCTCTCTCGTCTTCTCTGCCCCCTCCTGCTACCCCGTGCTCTCTCTGCCCTCTCTCTCTCTCTCGTCTTCTCTGCCCCCTCCTGCTACCCCGTGCTCTCTCTGCCCTCTCTCTCTCTCTCGTCTTCTCTGCCCCCTCCTGCTACCCCGTGCTCTCTCTGCCCTCTCTCTCTCTCTCGTCTTCTCTGCCCCCTCCTGCTACCCCGTGCTCTCTCTGCCCTCTCTCTCTCTCTCGTCTTCTCTGCCCCCTCCTGCTACCCCGTGCTCTCTCTGCCCTCTCTCTCTCTCTCGTCTTCTCTGCCCCCTCCTGCTACCCCGTGCTCTCTCTGCCCTCTCTCTCTCTCTCGTCTTCTCTGCCCCCTCCTGCTACCCCGTGCTCTCTCTGCCCTCTCTCTCTCTCGTCTTCTCTGCCCCCTCCTGCTACCCCGTGCTCTCTCTGCCCTCTCTCTCTCTCTCGTCTTCTCTGCCCCCTCCTGCTACCCCGTGCTCTCTCTGCCCTCTCTCTCTCTCTCGTCTTCTCTGCCCCCTCCTGCTACCCCGTGCTCTCTCTGCCCTCTCTCTCTCTCGTCTTCTCTGCCCCCTCCTGCTACCCCGTGCTCTCTCTGCCCTCTCTCTCTCTCTCGTCTTCTCTGCCCCCTCCTGCTACCCCGTGCTCTCTCTGCCCTCTCTCTCTCTCGTCTTCTCTACCCTCTCCTGCTACCCCGTGCTCTCTCTGCCCTCTCTCTCTCTCGTCTTCTCTGCCCCCTCCTGCTACCCCGTGCTCTCTCTGCCCTCTCTCTCTCTCGTCTTCTCTACCCTCTCCTGCTACCCCGTGCTCTCTCTGCCCTCTCTCTCTCTCGTCTTCTCTGCCCCCTCCTGCTACCCCGTGCTCTCTCTGCCCTCTCTCTCTCTCTCGTCTTCTCTGCCCCCTCCTGCTACCCCGTGCTCTCTCTGCCCTCTCTCTCTCTCTCGTCTTCTCTGCCCCCTCCTGCTACCCCGTGCTTTCTCGCTTCTTCCACCTCTCATATCCTCCAATCTCTTTGACACTCTTCCATATCCTCCCATTGTGAGTTGGTTGCCTGAATCTCGTGGTTCCCCTCTTTTCCTGATCCACGAAGGATGTTCTCTCTCTCTTGCCAACGAGTTCTTTCCTCTCCACTTTTGCTCATTCATAATCACTCACTATGCTGTTCTCTTCTTCCGAATCACTTTTTTTATTCTGCTCGTCATTTTCCTTTCTCTTCAAGCAAGCTTTCTTGGCTGCTGCTACGAGTTATATCTTCTTTTGCTCCCTCGTTTGCCTTTTCCCCGACATGAGGACCATCTCACTGGAATATGTCCTGCTAGTCTTTTCTGTTAATTTTTTTCATCGTGCGATTTAACGATTCATATAAAAACACTCGACACTTTGTTTTCGTTTTACAATTCATCCTTTGCAGGTTTTTTTCCAGCCTTCCCTATCCCCAACAAGTTCTTACACATCTGTTATATTTTTCTTTAGTTTACGTCCGTCTTTAGCGTTCTTGATCCTACCTGTCGCACGATGTGTTGCCACACATAATAGCAAATCCCTTCCCCTAGCAGGAAGCCGGGCTGGCCCATTGCCAAGCTCAGCCGAGCAAGGGTTTGCCCGGCCGAACTTAGCAGTTTGCGAAGCTCTCACTTGGCATTTTGCCAAGTTCTAGAAAACAAAGTACAACTCTCCTTCACAATGCCGGTTAACTCAAGGGCATATTTCAGCCACTTGAACGGCAATTTTACAGCATAAAATAGCTTTATTCATTAATCAATGATTAAGATAAATTTCTTCGAAATGTGAGAGTATGCTCTATTTCAAGCAAGTACGTACTTCTCACAAGTCGAAGAAACAAACGAAATTTCTTTATACCGATTAAAAATCAAAATAAAAGAGCAAAGTAAAATAAATTACACAAGCATAAAATAAATAAAGGAAATCTTGCCATCCTTTCGCTCTCGAAAGAGCTACTCGGCGGACTTACAAGCCACTTTCCTGAGGCGAGAAGAGGGAAAGGGGAAAGGCTGAGCGAGGGCAGCAGCGAGGGCATCCGTCCAGGCGCCACAGGGGTCGAAGACATCCTGGAGAGAGAGAGAGAAAGAGAGAGAGAGAGAAAGAGAGAGAGAGAGAGAGAGAAAGAAAGAGAGAGAGAGCGAGGATAGAGAGAGATGCATACCTGTTGAAGCAGAAGGGCCCGGTGACTGTTGAAGCTGGTGGGCCCGGTGAAAGGAGACGGTAGGCCTCGAGTATAACTGAAAGGATTAGAAATGTTCACACTCATAGACCTAGAGAAAGAGAGTAGAGAGAGAGCGCGAGAGAGAGAGAGAGCTATAGAGACAGGAAAGAGATAGGAAACATGCCTACCTCAAAGGTGTTGCTGTAGACGAGGTCGACGAGCGCAGCGCTGGGACGAGTACGATAGAGACTGCAACAAGAGGATGGTGTACTTTCGTTTGAGAGAGAGAGAGAGAGAGAGAGAGAGAAGATGCCTACCTCAAAACTGTAGCTGAAGTCGTGGACGACGGAAGCAGCAGCTGGGGCGGTTACGGTAGATACTGCAAAGATAGGAACATTTGCTTTCGTTTGAGAGAGAGAGAGAGAGAGAGAGAGAGAGAGAGAGAGAGAGGGAGAGAGAAAACATGCCTACCTCAAAGATGGACCTGAAGAGGTGGTCGAAGAAGCAGCACCTGGGACGGGCTACCGTACGGTCAATACTGCAAGAATAGTATACTGTACTTTTCTCAGACCAAACTAATAGTTTAATGCAAAAGTTTTGAGGTGAAAAAAAACGAACCTTTAAACTGAAGAGCAGATGACGACCCATTTCGAGTATCTAAATGCAGATCAGTCTCTAGGTATTAGACAAAGTTCAAAACTTCAGCATAATCAGTTAGCAAATGTTATCCGAAAATAATCTTTATCTTCACCCAAGCATAATCAATACGTATCAAAAACACGTAAATAAATGACGTAAGATGTAAATAAATTATGCATACCCTGACGAAAAACACAAGCTCGATTATCTCATGAGCAAATATACGCTAACTAAATTAAGTTTAAGTACTTAGTTTCTATTACGTTCTGGTTTACCATTAGCTATATAAATCATAATCTATTAAAGTTCTCGATTAGATTATGTAAATTCTATATAAAAATCTTAGCTAAATCTCTAAATAAAAACCATTTTCAAAATTCAAGCTAATCTAAAGACACAAATTCAAAAATTTAACAGTCTAACAACACTTGTCAATGGATAAGAAAATTAATTTAAAAAAAAAACTAAAAGTAAACCTAGTAGAAGTAAGGGGGCTGGGCGAAGACGGTGAGGTGGAGAGACTCTGCATTGATCTGAAGTACACAATTAGTTAGCATCATATTGATACTAAAAATAACTAACTCTCTCACGTGCGAGAAGAGCCTCCCTGTCGAGAAGGCGGGCCGCGTGGCGGTGCTCATTGGCGAGCTGCTCCAACTGCGACGGCGTCCTATAACATATTTTGTGGTATTCTTTTGTTTAAAAGGTATCTACTCTTTTTTTAGGTTTATAAGATTAAAACACTAACATTTGGTGAGTGTTGAGTTCGTGAGGGAAGAGTGGGCGAGGCTGATGAGTCTGATGAGTCTGACTGCAATTAGTGATAATGTGGGAACATTGCAAAATGAGCAGCGCTACATAAAGAGACCAAAATGTGTAAAACAAAATGGACTTACAGGTTGATGAAGTGGACAGGAGGCGGCGGAGGAGAGGACTGGAGATGAAGGGTGTGCTGGTAAGAAGGTGCACGGCCTCCGCGTGCACCCCGCGAGGCGATCCCCCGAGGCCTGGCGATCCCTCTTGGGACAGTGCGAATGATTCTGAAATTATAGCATTTAAAAAATAGAAGATGATACAGACAACGGATTCAGCAAATGAAACCTTGGATTGGAGTGAGAAGGACGAGCAGAAGAAGGAGCAGAACGAGGGCGTAGGGGACGAGCGGAAGAGCCTGCGCCACGAAGAGAAGAGGACGACGAAGGGGGTGTCGAAGAGCGAGAGAGTTGAGCAGACGGAGCAGGCGGACTCGGACTGGACGGGATGCTCAGGGCTTCTTCTGAAAAAAAATTAAATTAAATATGTATAAAAAATAGAAAAAATATATGCAAAATTTACCATATTTTCTGATTGAGAAGGATGTTTCTGGCTCCCCTTTCAGATATCATCCTAAGCATCAAAGCCCCCTCATCAACTGTGTAGTGTCGTCGAAACCGCTCATGCAGACGGTTGTCGTCTGCATGAACGTGCTCGATGCCATGCTCCGCAAAAAACCCGAGATTTTTGAACTTGCGCGCGAAAGCAATACTATGTTCCGCCAGCACATGCAGCTTCGCCTTCCTATGTGCATTTTTCTCGTCAATGGCGAAGAAGAGCGCGACAAAGGAGACAACTTCCTTCTCGTAGCTTGCAATGTGTTCCTCGGAGAGCATTTCACTCTTGTAGAAACGGCCAAGTTGGTGAAGTCTCCAGCATGCTTCAGTCACTTTTCCAACCTTTTCAGCCAAAAATGGTGGAAAGGCAGATCTGTCAAGAACTTCAAAGATTTGTGGAATTGCTAAAAGTGCTCCGCGGCACTGGTTTCCCGTCAACTTCTTAAGGATTCCACGCTTGGGAACTCCAGTGGCATGAATGCTTATCCTGAATTGGTTTTTGAACCTATCAGACCAAATTTTGCGGGCGGAAGTGAACATCTTTTCGGCCTCCTCAACTTTTGCCCTAGCAGATGACATATTATTCTCGCTTTTACTTTGGAATGCGGCAATTTGAGAATGGAAAGGTTCAGAATTTGAGCAAGTATCACAATGTTCCCACGAGGAGGCATTTTGAATTTCAGCCATTGCACAGGAAATGTGGAAGGAGGAGCTGCACAGCTTGCAAGTCACCAGTTCAGATTCGCACTCATCGAATGAAGAGCACTTAACCAAGCACCAAATTGCTTTACAGTTAGAAACAACGCGCCTCCGCTTTGCCAGAGCTGAGCAGTTGCACTCACCATCCATGTGCAGAGAGCGAACACGTGACAAAGATTCAAGGTATTTTTTTTCTCTGTCACACTTGTCAAGAACACTTTTCGCGCTTGCTACTCCTCTCTCCAAAGATGTCAACAACTTTGGCAAGTCATTGACATGAGTGACAACTTCTTGATCGAGGTGACCAGAATCCCGAAGTAACCACGAAAGATAACAGGACTCTGAAAATTCTAGCAAATGACCTCCTAGTCCAAGTGTGATGTGCAAGAAAGGAATAGCCAAGTGGTCAAGTTCTATCTCATGCACTGGCTCACCGCAGGATGCGCTAGAGAGCTGGGCCAGCTCACACAAATCCTTTTTAGATGGGGTTCCGCTGATCTGGCTTAGCACGTGATCGCAGCATTCCGCGTACAGTTTCAGACGTTCCAGTGTGCGCAAATCACCTCCTGTAACATCCCCATTTGATTCCCACCTAGCCTGACACCTGAAGCAGAAAGACTTGCTGCTACATCCTGAAAGTCCGCACAAGAGTCGCAATCCCTTAAGATCTGCAGCCAAGAACCACCTAATCCTCTTAGACACGCCAAATTCTTGTCTGGATGTGATGGCTGAGCACGCAAGAAAGATAGAACGGAGAGCCTTATGAACATTGTGATAATTCTCGTCTGCACAGAAATAGCCAAGAGCGAAGTGAGAATATGGAGAATTGGCGAGCAGAGCATCTATGCGGGTGATTGTAAGTTTGCAGATACCCGCGCCGGTATCCAAACTGAGGCCATACCATGCCTCTCCTTCAAACCCTTCCGGGAGCTGCTTCAGAGAGTCTTTGCAAACAATTCGCGAAATGCTTTCTAGCAACGCTGGGACATCCCGTGCAAGACAGACCGGGACCATCTGCTTCACTTTACTAATTTCTAACTCCATCATTTCCACAGAATACAACTTTCCTATCTCTTCCACCAAATTTTTCTCTGACTTGCGTAAACCATTCATGGAGGAGACATTCACACCCTTTGCCCGCAACAACTCGCACACAGCGGAAAGTTCCCTCCAAGTTAGGAAATTCTGCTTAAGAAAGTGCAGCTGCTCTGCATGTGACCAAGAAACGCATGGCGTGCGCGAACTACCAGGAAGGACGCCGAGTTCTTGAGAGATGCGCCCGAGGAAGTCACATGCAGCGGCAGGGGTGGGCGAAACGCCATCTTGCGCAGTGATCGCGGATGAGACATAATGCGCAACTTGTTGAACACGGCTAGCAAGATGGTAGGCAGTGAGCGTGCTAGCTGGCTTTCTGAAGTGCGTAACACGCAGAGAACGAGGGGGCGGGGGCGGAGGATTCCTTCTAATCTGCTTCACAAGCTCTTCCTTCTCGTTCAGACTAATTCTAAGCGCCTCCACAGTCGACTCAAGGTTCCTAATCTTGGTGGAAGAAACGCGAGCATTCTTATTCAAATTCGCAATAACGCGAAGCAATCCCTTGCTTCTCTCAGACTGTCTCATACATCCTTCACAGCCATTCCTAACGAGCCCCAGGTCACCTACTCCTACCTCAAAAACACGTTCCATCGCATCAACTTGCACAATAGGAATGCGCGCGCGAATTACTGACCGCTGTCGCTGTTCATCTCGTGCGGAGGAGGGCGTTGGAGTGGTGCGGAGGAAGAAGACAGCGCAGCGATTGACGGTAGAGCAGAGGGAGGCTTCACGTGCGAGCTCACCTGCAACAACAACAAGGAGCTTGAGAGGCCGGCTTAATTGAAGGAAGGAGTTTGAGCAAGGAGTACCAAGGAGTACACACATACTACAGTATACCGGTCAAATGAGTCAACGGGGGTCTGCTGGGTCAAAGTGCTCCAATGTCTCTAAACTTGCCCAGCATGCTTCCTTTCATTTCAATTTGCATAAAAACTACAGTATACCGGTCAAATGGGTCAATTAACGTCCGATGGGTCTTATTACTCTAAAAGTCTTCAAAATTACTCAGCACAGCATATTACTTTTCATGTAATTTTACATTCAAACTATATAATACCGTTCAAATTGGTCAACTGATGTACGCGGGGTCAAAGTGATACAAAAATTGTCAAAACTGCCAGGCAACTTCAAAAGACGTTCCATCGCACAGGTAACACAGAAAAAACGAGCGATTTACTAACCGATTGTTTCTTCTGGAGAACGGGGATGGACGGGGATGGAGGAAGAGGAATGAAGTCGTCGCCGTCGCTGAGAAGATCTTGCGAGGACAAGCTTGGGCTGGCCTGCAACAACAACAACAAAATTCAAGTCAACACTAAATTAACATTTATTAACATTTCGGTTTGCTTGTTAAGAGGCTTAACTATACACAGTTTACCAAAAAAGTCATATGAATGAAATAAAGTACCAGACTTTCGCAGTGATCAGAAAGAAATTGTGTCGGAATAATATTAAATTTTGGCTAGCATGACGCATACAGCATTCTAAAGTTATGTTACGACATTTTTTGCATACAACAAACTAGTAAAACTTTATAAGAAAGCACGGCAAACAACAACAATAACATCACGGAACGATGACTAGCATATTCTTTTTCGCCCAGCTCTGTTTGGAGCACTTCTCAAATTGCCAAAAAGCTACAAATGCCAAAAAATAACACGAAGGCATATCCCCTTAAGAGAAAATTATTTTTGCGGGAAAAAAGCCTATTTGAAAAGTTCAATGGCAGCAACACATCGTGCTGTCGTCTGCTGTTGTTAAATATGTGAAGCTGTTCCTGCGATGTTTGATAATAAACTTGTAGGGTGCAATTAGTTCATAAATGCACCCAAAACACCTTTATGAAAACGTACCGGTATTGCAACAAATCACAGTTGGTGTATCTGAACCCAAGCGTCTGGAGTCAAACTAATAGCGAGGCTTAGGGAAAATCCTGATAAAAATAACCATGGAAATAAAGGCGGCGAAAACAAACATCGCCAGAAATATCAAGAAACAGTCGAATCCACACGAGTAGGCGTGTCTGGAAATGCAGAAATTTTGATGGAATGGAAAAAAAACTTTCAGGAGAACCTCGCCAGACGAGTGCCCTCAACGGAAAGCTTTTCACGATTCGAATCCGTGTCCGACTGCATCTTTACCAGTCTCTCAAGAGAAAAGGACTCGTTATCACTGAGAGAATTCTCAATAACATCTAACAATAAAAGAAGAATAAGAAGAAGACAACTACTTACCTTGTTATCCTCGTTGATGACTTCCCCGGTAGCTTTGATGTTTCTTTTGAGTGACTTTGACAGAGAGAGAAGCTCCTTCGTTAGCTCGTCTTCTCTTTCAGACGTCACTTTCTCTGCAATACTCATATGTAATTTCCTTCCAACCACACTTGGAACAAGAATGTGTCCATCTCAATACCTTTGATCTTCTCTCGATCTCCAAGCAGTTGTTTCCTTAGATCAGCTTGGAAGACAGCGCGACTTCTGGCACGGAGACTAGAGGAAGAGGAATACGAGGCAGCAGCAGGCTGATTGCCCAAGAGGGGGGAGGACTCTGCAGAAGGAAACATGGGAATCATGTTAATATGACTGTTGATACGCAGAAAAGAAAGAGACCTGAACTGTCGTGAACCAGGTTCTGACTCGAGTGTATGGTGGGAACTTCAGGGAAACCACGGGGAAGTCGATCGAGCACGGCCAGCTTCTCCTCGCATGTTTTCTGTGCAGATGAGGAACAGCGATTCAGCATTAGGAAAACGGTAATAGGGGTGCTACCTTTTTTCTTGAAAGTAAATCGTCAAGTAAGTAAAAGTAATAGATCACAGATTCGCGTTTTGCATGACAAATCAAAAATTGATAGCAATTTTTAAGGGAACGGAGGTGAGAAAAATTAATTCAGAAACTTGGAAAAAATATCGAGACCAACCCACCGTCCGGACTTGAAAAATAGAAACATGGTATTGTGCATCGACAATGACTTTGAGTTGATGAACTTCACGGCCGTATTGCATGAGGACATCGGCATCGATGCCTTTGCCAAGAGAAGCCTTTCTCGCAAGACAATCAACATATCATCTCAAGCGCCAACTTTTCATCGTGCATCCTCGAGAAGAAATTCTCAGGAAGTTGCGTTGCCGCAGAAATCTTCCAAACGTTGCCCGTCATATCCTGCGAGTTATGAAGAAATCTGTTTGCCCGCCCATATGTCAATTTTCTAGAGAATGTTCCACTAAATCATCGAAAATCCATATTCCCGAGTTTCCGCCCCATGAAAAATGAAAAGAACCAGACCTCCCTGCTCAGCTTCTTCGTCCTCTCCAACAATCGAAGAAACATCAATTCACATTCCGTGAATACCATCTTCCTGCTCAGCGGCATAACAAAGATGTCTTCTTTTCATTTCCTGAGGTACTCTGTTGTCGGTAGAACGAATCGAGGATTAACATACGCGTATTATTCTTTGTTTATTCTTTATAACAATTACTTAAGATCATAAATACGCGTCAATAAAATAAATAATCACTGCAAACGGAAGGGGGCATCGGACTGATAGTAGTGAAAGGGAAGAGGATTATGGGGCGGGCGCGGAGGCAGAGGGCGTGGCGGCTTCTCTTTCCTCGTGGTCCTTAATCAGGGCGGCAACTTCCGTGGAGGAGAGCTCATCCAGCACAGTCTTCCCCTCACGTCGCACCACCATCGCCATCTCAACTGCAACAGAAAAGATTCAATCTGGTCCTATTATGAGAGAAAGTAACCAACGCTAAGACATTCAATCACTTTGTTTCATATCATTTCAGTGGGCACCTCTCTCAGGCGACAGCTTGACATCGAGTGTCTTGGACAGAACTTTCATCGCGAGCTTCTTCGCTTCATCCATGGACGGATTCTGGTACTCTTGCTTCAGCAATGAGACCGCAGCCTGAACAACGACTACTTCACGCCTTGCTCAGTCCTAGTCAAATGAGAGAAGAGAAGCACGAATAACCTGGTGATTGTTTCCGATGCAAGTGGCCTTCCATCCCGTGTAATTGCCACTGGGATCGGACTGGTAGAGCTGGAATCCAAAATGTTGGTCCCAGCCCGCGTACAGCAGAGACACTCCAAAAGGCCGTTTACCTAAATGCGATCATTGCATTCTCCCTAGAATTCCCTCTAAAATCATCTTGAATACATTTCGCAATAAATAACGGCAGCGCACCTCCAATCTGCGTGTAACGCTGCTTCTCGTTGCAGAGATCACGGACGAGTTGCTCAACAGGAATGTCATCGCCGAAACGCAGCTTGTAGTCAGCAGCCCAATGTCTATTCAAGAACACCAGTCACGGATGAGAGAATCGTAGAAATGCCCAGTGATTACAAAAAGCAAATTGCAACTATCACCTAAGATGGTTGATGAGAATGTTGGCATCAGCCGTGATGCCAGCGACGGTCACAGCAATGTTGTCTGAGAGACGGTAGATCTTCTCGGCCAAGACAGAATCATCCAGCAACTTGTGCACGTTTCTCTTCTCCGCTGCTATGAGAATGCCGTCCGAGGCCAGGATTCCCAGGCAGGTTCCCGCGTGAGAAATCGCCTCCATCGCATACTCCACCTTATCATACAAGCATTATCACAATAAAATTCATCAGTTAGTGACATAAATATAAACGTAAACTTTAAATGAAAGTTTTTATGACAAGAATTAATGATTAATCCCTTTCCGGTAAAATTAAATATTAAAGAACACACATAACATATACAAAACTTGTCGAAAGCAAACCCTAAATTTAAAGTGCTCCAACCCGGTGCAGTTTGCTTTTTCCAAGGTTGAAATTTTTTCTTCTAACCTGATAAAGCCGTCCTTCGGGTGAAAAGATGGTAGTGCGGCTATCATATCTGCGTGCCTGCAAGGAGAAATCAGCTTCAAACGGAGCAAAGGTAAAAATAAGCAAGAATAAATACCTTTTAACAAAAAATTAAGATTTAGTTGACCAACCATGGTGTACTTGGATCGGTGCCAAAACCAGAGGACCGAACTAAAAAGAAATGAACGTCGCACCAGAAGGCAAACTCAATAAAGAAACACAAAATAAAATAAAAACGACAACTACGCGATATGAGATTTTGATGACATTCCTGTTCAAATGCGTGTGTTTTCAAAATCTAACAAATCATTTGTTAATAACGAGAAACGGAACGATATAATAATATGTAGTTTATAGTTTCCCTATAAGCATTCAACAATTTTACATTTCTTGAACAAGCTTTTCAAGACTTCAAGAAGGTCTGCGGTTCTCGCGTATGAACTGGCTTCCGTTATATGATACGCTTTTCGTGCCGCTGTTTTGGTTTCCAATTTCTTTACACGGTTATCTTCTGATTACTGAATGTTAATTTCAACGACGGCTTTCGACGGTGTAAAGATGAACTCCACCAAAAGATAGCTCATTCCTCCTTCTCCCTCTTTGCCTCTCATTCTCTCTCTATCTCTTTCTGTCTATCTCTCTCTCTCTCTCTCTGTCTCTCTCTCTCGTCTCGCTCTCTCTCCTTCCTGACTCCCTTCACGCCACTCACGTCTTTGGACAAACCTGATAGCGGCTAGCTCTGTCTCTTCTTTCCAGGTCTTTCCACTCTCTTCGACCCTCTCTTGATGCGATGGGCATTTTCGACATTCGGTACTTGTCTTCCGAACAAATAAAAGGATTCGACAATTATAAGGTTAAAACAAATTGGCTTGACTCTATATGATTTTATTTCAGATGTCGATTTTAGAATTCTTTGTCAGTTTTAACTACTTGCTAGTTTACTCCAGTTTAGTACTCCAGTGTCGACACGAGCCCGATTGCCGTTTACATTTCGCATCCATTTTGGAATTGGATAGTTGAGGTTAGCCTCCGCCTTCCTTGATTGTGTAAGAAAGCAAGCGGTAATGTGGAATTATTCGTTCTGTCCTTAACGGGCAGGTTTCACTAGAGTGTTGAAATCAGTGGGGTTTATTATCTCAGCGTAGTTCAAGGCGACCAGTTGTATGTTGTGCGTGTTCAGTTCTACCCTCGATGGATTGCCCCGAACGTGTTAACTCTGGGTGGCTGGCTTCTCGTGATGGGTTGTTTCTTCCTCGAATCTGTCCTCGACTTCGACTTGACATCCAACTCTGAGAGGAACGCGGTCGCTCCCATTCCAGAATGGTTGGGTTTTGTTAGTGCTTCTGGATTCTCTTAGTGTTCTGTCCATTCTTCTTTGTCCTGAGAGTATCTTTTCTTCTCTAGGTTCTGGCTATGCTCTGCAATCTGCACGTTCTGTGCCCATGTGATGGATGGCACGGACGGGAAGCAAGCAAGAAGAATCGGGGCGAGCGGGCCAACCGGCGAACTCTGTCAGTCACTCTTTCTTTCTTCTTTCATTTATTAGGGCCATTCATACTTTCATCTCGTTTTATGTGTTCGTTGTCTTCTCTGCGGCCATTTTATTCTCAACTTATAAAAGTTAATGGCGTGCAACTATTTTATGCGCACCCTCAACGTAACAGTTATTTTTTTTATGATTTTTACATGATTTGCAATGTTTTGAGTCGACCACGGCCTGGATTCCTGGTCGACTGTTCCATTCACAATCACCATCTTTTCCGTGTTCGGCCAAGGCAAATTCAGGTCTTCCACGTTTTGCACGACCTTGTCTTATCTTTCTGCTTTGCATCTGTAATCTGTGACCAAGGTGTGAGTATCTCTTATCTCTCACAAGCTGCTTTAGCTGTCCACTTCTCAGGCGGAACCCTCGCATTAACCCGCTTTTACTATGACAAGTGATTACAATACATGGAATAGATGGCATTAGCAATGAATAACATTGGACCAATTCTATTTTCATATACCATCGAATTGTGCTGAGTAGGCAAGGTTAAACTGATTCCGCTAGTCTCTTCCCAGCCTTTGTTTACCTCTGCGAGTGAGTGCCTTATCCGCACCTCTCGACTATATTGTACATCTTACGTCAATGATAATGAAAGAGTGTCCTTCAGTGTTTCCCCGATCCGTCTGCTGTGCATTCTAATCAGTGTCCAGCTGGTGTTCATTGTCACCCACTGGGAAAAGTACAACACGGGAATTCTCTTCCTCTCCTGGGGATATGACGCCTCTCAATACGTCAGCTCATTTCTTCTTTTTTTCAAAATTTTTTTCCAAACGCAGCTGTGTTTCGAATTGTATGGTTGCAGGGACTTGTCTTCATTTATCTCTTTACATACTTTGTCGGCTACGAGTGGTACAAGTTCTACGTGCTTCCTTCAGTCTCTTTCGCCATGGCCCTTGAGATTGGATTTTACTGTCAGCACTAATTCTTATTTTATCCCGACAAATTATCTTTATCAGTCAGTATCGAAGATATTTAAAAATAAAATCGTTGTGAGGTAGTTTGATATGCTTATATGTCTAGCAGGGAGTAAAATTCGGTGTGATTAAACACATCTAAAAAAAATCGATAGAAAATAAGACTCGAGTAAATTGAAAGTTGGTTGCAGTGACGTGCTTCGCTTCTCTCGCCATGTCCGGTTTCAATATGTACAAGGCGTATCGAGACAACACACTCAAACAGGTCATTATTTCTTCAGTACTAATATAAATAGCCTATTCGGAGTAATGAGTTGCTATTGTTTTACATGAGTATATGTTTTCCACATGAAAGAGTAGAAGTGTTTCCAAGAAGAGCGATGAGTTGCAGACGACAGTCTCGGAAGGAGTGCGTCCGATGGTGCCAGTCCTGCTTCTCTTCGTGGTGTCCCTGTACTGGGCAGCCTCCCCCTCGGACATCATCACCCGGGACCCACGCTTCTTCGTCGTGGCCATGGGCACTGTCTTCTCTAACATTGCGGTCTGTGGGATTTATTTGCTTTCTTCTGGTAGAACACAAAGAGAAACTATGAAAAAGGGTGAATAAATGTTTTCTGTTTTGCAGTGTCGCCTGATTGTTGCTCAAATGACATCGACCCGAGCAGAAGTTGTGAATGGAATGTTGGTGAGTCTCTTCTTCCATGAGAAGGAAGACAGTTCTTTCCTTGTTCTCTGATCCCTTTCAAGCGGGAACTCGCCTTTATGAGAGCCTCTGATGCAATTTTCGCTTACTAACCACGTCCTTTGACATGCTCTAGAAATGCGGGGGTGCCACATCCCACTCACTGCTTTTTTTGCTTTGTCCTCTGCTAGGTCATCTGTTCTCGTCACATCTGTTTCTATGTTATTTTGATGAAAAAATGCTCCGGAGTAATAAGATTTTGTTTGCAGGGATTCTTCACGATCTCAGCTGCCCTTGGCCTCGCCCTTCCTGCCTACGAAGTCGCGATTCTCCGTATCTCCACTGTTGTCATCTTCGCTTCTCATCTCCATTATGGCATCTGCGTGGTTGGTCACGTTCTAATATTCCTACTTTCTGGTTGCATAATGTCCCTCCCCCTCACTGCTCCTTCTGCTTCCCGGATTAACCTGGATTAAAATTCCTGGCAAGCGGGCTGGGCAAACAGAAGTTCATTTGAATAGTTTGCTCAGTTTTTCTTTCATTGCTGGGATTCTTGAAAGTTCTCATGGTATTCGTCTGATCTGGCAAATATTTTAACTATTTTGTTTTGTCATAAATTAACGAGTACGACCGACACTTTGTAGAGATGAGAATTCTCAGCTTTTCATTATTATCACTTCATATATCTACAGTTCCTTCCGCTCCTGCTTTATCTCTCTCCATTTCCCTTTTGATGAAATTTGCAGGTCCGGCAGCTCTGCGACCACTTCAAGATCTTTGCTTTCGATGTGTCGTATCTCAAGAACAAGCAACAGTAAACCATGATGATCTTCGATGCTTTCTTCTCCTTCTTCTTCTACTTCTTCTTCTTCTTCTTCTTCTTCTTCTTCTTCTTCTTCTTCTTCTTCTTCTTCTTCTTCTTCTTCTTCTTCTTCTTCTTCTTCTTCTTCTTCTTCTTCTTCTTCTTCTTCTTCTTCTTCTTCTTCTTCTTCTTCTTCTTCTTCTTCTTCTTCTTCTTCTCTTCTTCTTCTTCTTCTTCTTCTTCTTCTTCTTCTTCTTCTTCTTCTTCTTCTTCTTCTTCTTCTTCTTCTTCTTCTTCTTCTTCTTCTTCTTCTTCTTCTTCTTCTTCTTCTTCTTCTTCTTCTTCTTCTTCTTCTTCTTCTTCTTCTTCTTCTTCTTCTTCTTCTTCTTCTTCTTCTTCTTCTTCTTCTTCTTCTTCTTCTTCTTCTTCTTCTTCTTCTTCTTCTTCTTCTTCTTCTTCTTCTTCTTCTTCTTCTTCTTCTTCTTCTTCTTCTTCTTCTTCTTCTTCTTCTTCTTCTTCTTCTTCTTCTTCTTCTTCTTCTTCTTCTTCTTCTTCTTCTTCTTCTTCTTCTTCTTCTTCTTCTTCTTCTTCTTCTTCTTCTTCTTCTTCTTCTTCTTCTTCTTCTTCTTCTTCTTCTTCTTCTTCTTCTTCTTCTTCTTCTTCTTCTTCTTCTTCTTCTTCTTCTTCTTCTTCTTCTTCTTCTTCTTCTTCTTCTTCTTCTTCTTCTTCTTCTTCTTCTTCTTCTTCTTCTTCTTCTTCTTCTTCTTCTTCTTCTTCTTCTTCTTCTTCTTCTTCTTCTTTCTGCTCCCAGTAGTTCCACCTTTAACATGCACCTAATATGTTAAATAACTTTTTTTATTTTTTTTAATTATTGCTAACTAGCAAATTGTTTGTTTATAGCAACACTTTGTGTTCCTTCGTTCTACTCGCATAAGCTCATCACACTTTTTGCTGTTTCATGCATAAGTGATTATTCTAAGCGTTTGTTCTTCCTTTTATTTTTGAAGAAACTAATTATTAAAGAGTCAACGGATACGTTTTAACACTATATCTTTAGTCGCCAAGTACTTGTTTTTTTTTTAAATTTTTCATGTTACTTCTCCTTCTCTGTTCCTTATGGTTACAACTTGCCATCTAAATATGCGGGATGAAGAAGTGTTGGCTACAATGTGTTTTTTTCAACTTTAACGTCATATCCCAGCTCCTCCCAAAAAACAGCAGTAGGATCACCTGTTGACTGTTGAAGCATGCAACTGAGATGCTGAAAAGGGATCTAAAGGAGAGAGAATATCAGGGAGAATAGGAAGTGGAGGAGGGGAGCTGTGTATCACGGGGACGACAGGTGCATCTCTTCCTCCAGAGAGTGGCAGCATGGGATAAGGGATACAGAGACCATTGCTGTTCATGAGGAGGAATCCAGGGCAGTTCTCTTTGCTTCCCTCTTCATTCTATCATCCATCCAAGGCTAATCTCCCTTCTTTCTTCTTTCTTCTTCGCTTTTTCACCCCCAATTTATATATCTCTTTTCCTCTTGCTATACTGTTTTTCCAGGCCCTCTTTCTCACGGTCTGTGCCTCCCACATTCTCTCTCTCTCTCTCTCTCTCTCTCTCTCTCTCTCTTCACCCCGCTTGCTGCTTCTGTTCTCTAAGAGATTCACAAATGGGCTGCACACGCAACTCCCTTTCCGGTCTTTGCTGTGTGTTGCTTTGCTGTAGTGTTCCTTCTTTTCCGGCCTGACAATGAGAGCAGAAGACAAGAAAAGTGAGAGAGGGAAGAGACGAGGGAGAAAGAGAGAGAGAGAGAGAGAAAGAGAGAGGTAGAGAGAGAGATAGAGAGAGAAAGAGAGAGAGAGAGAGAGAAAGAGAGAGAACAGAGAAACTACCGTATATAGAGCATGCACGGGTGCCTAGTGATAAAGTGAGCTCACGCAAAAGAATTGGAAAACGCTAATGATAGTTGTAATATTTTTTCAGTGTTAAGAAAAATAAATGTTTTGTAGCTAAATCGTTTTCAAGTTGTAATTAGGTGCTGTATACTATCTTGAAGTGAGGAATTGATGAGGAAGAGAGTGGAAAGCTGGCCAATTCGTGGCCGTGAGAATGGAGTTGGAGGGACCGCCATCGGGCACTTCGCTCTCCGCGATCTGCATGCTAAATAAGTTGTGGTCACTTCGGGGGCAAGCCGTCGTGGTA
>CALZFC010000111.1:885000-915000 GCA_945643635.1 Allodiplogaster sudhausi
TTCCACAAATGATTTATGGGACGAATGGCCACAGACGCGCACTATAATAAATTAAGAATAAATTGGCACCGAGATGGGAAATAGACATGAAAACAACGAGAGAGAGAGAGAGAGAGGGAGAGAGAGAGAGAGAGAGGGAGAGAGAGAGAGAGAATGAAGCCTGAGAATGAGACCTTCTCATCAGTGTTATGAGACAGCCGACAATGAGTGTAACGAGGTCAAGTAGACGATTGAATGGGATTGACGGCGTGTGCATTCCGTTTATTGTAGCCAGAAGTTGCAGAGAGTTTCCGAGTTGTGCGACAAAAGACGGAAGTGTACGATTTTCGTGGACGCGTCGACCTTCCAAGAGGACCCCTGCCCGGCCACTTCCAAGTATCTGCAGATGAGCTACAAGTGCAGGCCAGGTCAGACACGAGGAGTCGATTCAAAGTAGAAATAGTAGTTTGACAGACCAATGATCACTTGCAGTCTCCTTCGACGGCGAGTCCTTCTGTGGTGGGACGGAGATGCAGTTGGAGTGCCGCGACGGGCGCCGTCTCGCAATCTATTCCGCGAACTACGGTCGCACGCCGAGAGGGCAGCCAGCTCACTGCGCTATGCCTCCCAAGCAGCTGCTCACCAAAGGTTTACTCATACACTTATTCTTCATCCCATCATGCCCTGCATTCTTCACTGTAAATGAATACCGTTACCTGTTTTTTTTTTAAATTCTCCTGTATAAGCGGCTGATATTAAGATAAGACTGGGTGAGTGGACAAGAGAGAGAGAGAGAGAGAGAGAGAGATACAGAGGGAGAGAGACAGAGAGAGGGAGAGAGAGAGAGAGCGAGAGAGAGAGAGAGAGAGAGCGAGGATTAGATAACTCTTTCTTTTCCATCTACCATCCCTCTCATTCTCTCGCTCTGCTCTCGATAATCGAGAGCCCGGATCGGATGGCCGGCCATCGCCTCAGCTGGGCTGCACCGGACATGTTGCCATCCGATTACCCATACACTGCCTTTCTCTCTCTCTCTCTCTCTCTCTCTCTCTCTCTCTCTCTCAATATCCGTTCTCATTTGGTCCTCACGAGATCTGATGTAGTGAAAGGCGCCAAGAGAGAAGGAGAGAGAGAGGCTGAGGAAGTGAGAATAGCACATGGCAAGCACCAGAAATTAGGCGGGCTGCTCTTCGAAATTAGCCGAGATGTGAACGGCTACGTTTGCAGTGGAGGGAAGCCAGAGATGTGTGTTCAAGTGGAGGAGAGAGCAAGGAGGGAGAGAAGTTAGAGAGAGAGAGAACGGAGAAAGAGAACGAGAGAGAGAGAGAGAGAGAGAGAGAGAGAGAGAGAAAGAGAGAGAGAAAAAGAAGAAAGGCAGAGATATGGAGAGAGCAGAGCCAGCGAGTGAGAGAGGAGGTTGCAAGCAGTGTCCGGAAAGGCGAGAGCCTGCTTGCCGCGCGGAACCCCTCAGGGGCCACCTCAGGAGTCCTGCGGCAATTTAGAGCGACGAGTAGCCACTGGGCGGAAATAATCCAAATTTGAAAATGGACAGGGAGACTCGAGTGTGCTTCGATTGAATGTGGAGGGAGATTCTTAAGAGGGAGGAAATCGAGAAGCCTTTCGTGAGATGAGAGATGTTTCTAGTATGCAGTGTATGAAAATCAACGCAATCATGCGATGAAAACAAATCGGAAAATTTTATCTGATATCACATTTTAATTAATGTTTTATTTTATAATCTTTTTTATTAATAATAATAAAAAAAGGGAATAACCTCTTAGAGTGCACGCGCGACGTGCTGGGCCACGTGTTGTCTCGCTGCCACGCGCAGCCCGGCTGCTCCCTCTCCATCTCCGACCACGCACTCGGCCGAGTCTGCCCCCCTCCAGTCCCTGCTTATCTCTCCATCATCTTCATGTGCGGTACGATTCCTTTTCTTCCAGCTTCTTTTTTTCTTTGTCATTTGTGTATTTTACGCCCTTGTAGTAAACGAAGAAGTCTTCAGTGAAGAGGCCATCAAGGGAGAGCTCAAGTCACAGAAGCAACTCAAGGTACATGTATGTAAATATGTATGTATGTACATGTGTACGTGCATATATCATCTTCATGTCATATTCTTAATCATTTTATTTTTTTAGGAAAGAAATGTAAACAGAAGTATTCGAAAATTATAGGATTTGCAAGAGGTCCTGGACAGAAATCGACTCGTAGAAGGATCCGGGGATGTGATGGAAAATGACGAGGAGTGGATTCAAATGGCTCGGGACCATTCGGAGACGAAATATGGTATTTACCTTTCTTTGTTCGGAGAGTGAAAGAGGAGCGGAGACATGAGCAGCAGAGAGTGAGAATGAGCCCTCCCAGCAGGAAACTCTCCTTCATCTCATCAGCGGGACGATGCTTCTTCCTCTTACCATCACGATCTTCTTGCTCCCGCCTCTTCCACCAAGGCAGCGAGGAGTAGCGAATCTATTCTCACACCCAACGATGGTGAGAAGAGAGAGAGGGAGAGAGAGAGACAGAGAGAGACAGGGGGAGAGAGAGGGAAAGACAGAGAAAAAAGGAGGGAGAGACAGAGAGAAAGGAGGGAGAGACAGAGAGAAAGGAGGGAGAGAGATGGAACTATGAATTAAAAAGTATCCTGACTTTTCTTAATTTGGAGCATCGTTCGTGGCGGCCGAGGATATGCAGAGAGCGATGCTGGCGCCCACTTCTTCTGAACCAGACAAAGAAGCACTCGACGAGGAGAACCTCCTTGGAATCGCTCACGACATCGCACTCATTTGGCAGTTCTTGAAACGTCAGGAGAGTGAGAGAGAGGAAGACAGAGAGAGAAAAGGCAGAGGAGAGAGACAGCCAGAGAGAGCGAAAAGGAGAGGGAGAGAAACAGAGAGAGGCCAGAGAGAGCGAAAAGAGAGGGAAAGAGACAGAGAGACAGAGAGCGAGAAAAGGTAGAGGAGAGAGACAGAGAGAGGCCAGAGAGAGCGAAAAGAGACAGAGAGTGAGGAAAGGCAGAGGAGAGAGATGGAGAGAGAGCTAAAAAGAGAGGGAGAGAGACAAAGGGAGGCCAGAGAGCGAGAAAAGGCAGAGGAGAGAGACAGTGGCCAGAGAGCGCGAAAAAGAAAGGGAGAGGGACAGAGAGACAGAGAGCGAGAAAAGGCAGAGGAGAGCGACAGAAAGAGAGAGAGCTAAAAAGAGGGAGAGAGGCAGAGGGAGGTCAGTGAGAGACACAAATAGAGAAAGAGACCGAAAGGTAGCAGAGAACATAACAAATACAATTAAGAGAATAAGGAGAAGGTGCTGCTGTGTTCTGTGCTGTCCCTCTCGCTCGCGCTGATTCTGGTGGTACTCGCTTGTCTTCTGCAGCAGTTCTGTCCTTCCTCTTGTGGAGGAGAGCGAGGGAGAGGAGAGAAGGAGAAGCGAGTCCGCTATTCCATCGAGACCAGTTCACTCGTGCAACGCTCCAACCACTGTCAGCACCTTTCCCTTTTCTGACAATCAATTTTTTCTGGGAAAGCACTTGAGATAGAGAAGGGAACATGGTGAATGAATTGTGTTTGAGTGTTGGACAGCGTGGGTGGGCCACACGGCTCTTCTGGCATTGGCTCTTCCTTCGTGGAGATGGGAGACTTGGATGAGCCCTTCATGAGATTCTCGCTTACTTCTCCACCCAGATCCACCCACTACGACTTCTCATAATGATTAGCAGTCGACATTGGATATAATATAAGTTCATTTGGCTCTAAGCGAGCTTATCTTTATCGAATAATTCTTTGGTTATTACGTACGGGTTACGCCTACATTGTTACTATTTTCCCTCTGATGATATTCTGTTAAGACAATTAATTTAGGGAGATTGTCCTGATGAATACGTGTTTGTTTGAACCCTCATCTTTCCTGCCCAGATCTCTTTCATTACAGAATAAAAACATGATAGAAATGAATGTTCTCGGATTGCGTGACCAAGAAGGAAGAAGCAGAAAAGACTTTACAGCTTATCACAATTGCCCCTGATATGGTATTATATATAAGATGAAAAGAATCTGACAGGGGCGTCTCTAACGATTCCAGTAAACAGGAACCAAAGAAACTTACAGCAAATATTGTATTGAACGAGTCCTGTACACATAAAACAAGTTGAGACAAATTCGTCGCATTGAGAGAGCGGAGGCAGAAAAGGCGATGAAGAGAAGCCGTGAGAGAAGAAGAAGGTTCATCGAGAACTAGCAAGGCAATGACAGCAAACCATTCAATAGACGTCTAGCATACACAAATATGTAAGAGTATGCAAAATACACACTGTATAATGACTACTTTGTGAAACTCTCTATACTATCGGTCTATAACAAAATATAAGTGCGCGGAGAAAGAGAGAGAGAGAGAGAGAGAGAGCGATAATCGAAGAGGGAAAGGGAAAGAAGAAGACAGGGGCGCAGGAGAGATCGAAAGCTAGTCAAGCTATTCTGATTACGAAGACAAACTGCCCTTTTCATTTCCTGTTGATGGAAAGTAGTAAAAGACCAGATATAAAAGCGGAGGTCATGGAAAAGAATTGAAAAGAGAGGATGGGAAGGAGAGAAAGCAAAAACGACTTGTTATGTGTAGTGGGTAGATCAGGAGGTGCATGCCTTCGACTTTAAGCCTTCCCTGCACCTTCCAAACGCCGCAACCTCACTGTGAATAGCAGCATTTAAACTCATTCGTCCAACTTTATGAGCATATTTACAACTTTACCATGGAAAAATCCTACAAAAGGCCTAGTTAAATGTATTCATTTTCAAAAAATGAATATAAAATATTTTAATGTGAGTTTTTCCCCAATTTCATTTTTTTTTACCGTCGATCGTGCATTTTTCAAATAAAAAAAACAGATATGTGAAAGAAAAATGAACTCGACTGACATCTTTCGTAGTTCCTTTCGAGAGCCTCGGACACGCGATGGCGAGCTTCCATGGACTGGAAGGCCACTCCGACACGGAGAAGCGACTCGTTCTCCTCCACAGTCAGCATCATATCCATCTCGATCTGGTTGCCCAGCACCGAAGCTCGCTGCAACGACGCCACCACACTGTCTGTTTCAGGTGAAATCCATGCACAAAGGCTTTTTACACCATACTTTATAAATGTAGATATGTGAAATTGATCATTAAAAATATATAAAATTCTTCGAATGCAGTTCATAAAATTCTTCGAATGCATAAAAAAAAGATGTAAAGACAAACCTGGTTTTCCGCATGGAACTCAATGAGGGACTGAGTGGTGAGGGTGGCCTTCAGGAGTTTAGCAAGGAGCTCAGGAGTCACGAAGTTGGATTCGATGTTGAGCACCTTGAGGGATGGAGAAGTCTCGAGCAGTTCTACCAGTCCCTTCAATCAGACATAACACCGTCGTTCACTTTACAGTACAGTTCATTCTATGCCATATTCCAGGTAAAGAATATGCGTAGACTTTAAAATATTTGGGGAGCCTGTCTAAGAGGTCTGACCATGGGTCAACGGGTCACGGAGCAAGGGATGCATGGAACAAAACTTGTTTTATTTAAATTATTTGTTTGCAGGGAGTATCACGAGAAGATAAAAAAAAAGAATTTTGGAACCGATATACTGGGTTACTGTGGTGCATTTTTCTTCAGCTGATACAGTGCCTAAAAGTGAAATTTCGTGCTAAAATAATGATATTCTGACATTTTCGTGTTCTAGACACCAAAAAACCCGTCTAGATAACTTTCAAAGTTTTCTTTTCATTTACAGTTGTCAAAAAAATCTCAATTTTGTACGAATTGGCCGTTTTTGTTCTTTGTAAAATTGTTGAACAGTCTCTGCTCCAAATTCACCTCAGCAGGTTGAATCTTATATAAAATCCTACTCGCGTTTAGCAGAAAGAACAATAAATTAAAGGAACAAACTCGAGCTTCAGAGTCGGAGATGGATGTGTTGGCCATGGTCAGCTTCTCGATATGCTTGGAGTTGCCTGAAGAGATCAAAACATGATGAACTGTGAGATAACAAACATTCCTCGATTCTCTCTCTCTCTCTCTCACACTCTCTAATGACAGGAAGACGAGAGAAAAGTGAATTGATAAAAGATAAAAAGGTAGACGGACATGCAGCCTTGATAAGATGTCGAATCCTTTCCTTGGAGACTCTCTTCATGTTGTTGATGTTGACTTCCTTCATCGAAGAGTCGTCCGATTCCAGGCGACTGCCATCACAAGAGAAGTTAAAACAGACAACAACTTGTCGATAGTGTTGGATGCGAAGGCAAAGTTAAACAAGATCAACCTTTCCAGGGGTGGCGTCCCAACCACAATTAACTACGGCACAAACAATTTTAATCGCCGACTAAGCAATGCCCCTTCTACAGTTACACGACTGCGATGTAACTTCCCGGAAATGTCCATAAGTTTCAAATTACTTCATAGATCATAAGAATACATACAATGAGTTGTTCGGAGTAGGATGGAATTCTGTATGAAAAAGAGAGGTTACGTTGGCAGATAAAAGAGTTTGAGTGAATGAATGGATAAAGGAATCCTCACTTAATGCAATCGTCAACATCCGTTTCGTTCTCCGGCTCGTCCGGCAGAACCTTGGGAGGGGGAGCCTTGATGATTCCATTGAATGAGACAGTCGAGTTCTCGTCCTGCTTGCGGCCCTTCAATGCGTTGTAGTACTGCGGCTGATTCAGCAGATTGTGCATTCCTTAAAGACGTCCATCTTGAATCATTCTTCAATGCAAGAAAAGCAAAGAAACATTAGAGAAGAGAAAAACGAATGGGAGAAAGCAACCAACCGAGAATTCCCGCCAAGTCGACAAGGTCTTTCTCGGGGGCAGCTGGAAAGAACAAAAGAAAGTAATTGTCATTCTTTTATAGTAATGTAAAAGAGAGAAAGAGAAAGAGAGAGAGAGAGAGAGAGAAAGAGAGAGAGAGAGAGAGAGAGTGCTTACAAGCGAGTGCCTCGTGAAGCTCCTCATCCTCCTCGTCTTCTTCTTCATCTTCAATGTCCAACTCGATGGGCATCTCCATGCCCCCCTTGCCGCTCCCTCCCCCTCCCTCTCCTCCCCTCAACTCTTCGTCATCGAAGACCTTTCCCCTTTTGAGTCCAGCTACGAATGGAACGGGGTCCTCCCAGTCCGCTTCTCCTTTGGCAGTATCCTCGAGGAATGCGAGGAGCTTCTCTCTCTGGAATGGCCCGGTCGGCTCCTTCGTCGTCTGGTCTCTGCAACGTTGCGACGGCGGCAGCATCGAATTCTATAAACAATCATATCACTATTCGTATTCATATAGCTTCCCCAATTACTGCTCCTTTTCAATCCTGTGTCCTACCTTCTTCGTAATAGTCACACCTTCTTTATTCCTCACTTCTCTTTTCCTTCCAAAACTTGAAACCCATGCAGAGCACTTTAACTCGCGTTCCTCGTTCTTTGTTTGCACTTCCTCGTGGCCTTCAAAGTAGAAAGGAAAACGGAACAAAAAGGGGGTAAATGGCACCCTTGGTCGTGCTTGAAATAGCTTATTTGTTGAACAATCTGTCTCTTTTCGTGACAAGGAAAGGAAGCCTTTGAAGAGTAGACTAATTTGAATGACAGAAATAGAATGAAGAAAGAAGCAACAGGGAGCGAGAGAGAAAGAAATATTGACGGGTCACTCAAACTCGGAAATAGACTGAGATGTCACCGAATTTCCAGGCAGGAATCAACATATTCTCTGCGTCATTTGTCTCTCTTCAACGGCTTCCCATCACTTAGATAACAGAGAGTTGAACAACGTAAATGTGAAGTCACTCTGTAAACATCTAACCATCTGCCCTCATCAAATCGATTCCTAGTGTTTTGTTTGTTTGGACTGTGAGTGAGCGAGTAACATTTCCAAACTTTAAGGGCCTAAGTTGGCAATCATTCAAAGGTGCGTGTCATACATGATGGGAAAGCATTGATTGTAGCAGTGAGGGAAGAGCCAGCTGTCCCCTCTGACAGGAGGGAAGACTCGGCTAGATCCATCCAGAAGTCACGGAAGCAGTTAGAGAAGAGTGGGGAGAGAGAGAGAGGAAGAAAGAGAGAGAGAGAGAGAGAGAGTGAGAGAGAGAGAAAGAAAGAGAGAAGCGGCATGACGGAAACAAAAGATAAAGACATAGGTCGAGTTCTATGCACACCCGCTCGCCCATCCTCTCCTCACTACTCTTCTGTTTGAGCTTGGAAACAAGGAGGAATCTCCGATTTCTTACTGTCAGATGTTTCTTTTCTTCTGCCGAATTGACGACAGTTAATGACTTGGCTGAACAGTGCTTGAACCAAACCAAAGACAGAAGTTTGCTGACTCCATTCACATGAGTTTCATGCTATTTGACAGAGTTTATTGAGGATGGAGGATTTTTCCTCAAAGGTTGTTTACTGTCCGGATCAGAGAGAGCTTTGCGAAAAAGGAACCGCCATACCTTGAAAATGAATGGGTTTACTTCCCCCCTCTTCCGAGTAGATTAGAAAGTTAGCAATCAACCCAATGAGAAAAACGAGAGAACTGAGAAAGAGTACCGAAAGAGTACCGAAAGAGGAGGAAAGAAAGAAAGAGAGAGAGAGAGAGAGGAGAGAGAGAAAGAGAGAGACTGAAAGAGAGAGAGAGACTGAGAGAGAGAGACTGAGAGAGAGAGACTGAGAGAGAGTGAGAGAGAGACTGAGAGAGAGTGAGAGAGAGAGACTGAGAGAGAGTGAGAGAGAGACTGAGAGAGAGAGTGAGAGAGAGAGAGACTGAGAGAGAGTGAGAGAGAGACTGAGAGAGAGAGAGTGAGAGAGAGAGACTGAGAGAGAGAGAGAACGAGAGGCAACGAGGGCCAAGGCGGAATGAGCTATCTTGTACACGCGTGACCATGGGGATATACAAACATCATCAGCTTTTCCCTTAGAGTTAAGGGAACAAGACAACATTCCACCGAATTTGCAGGGAGAGAACATCAAAATATGTGGGAGTTTGCAAGAAAAGAATGTCACGTCTCAGACAGCCCTCCACAGAAAATTCGTCTGATACAGCACTGCAACAACTACAGTACCTATCTTGCGCATACGGTATCTCTAGCCCATGTAGGCTATCAGAGTTCAGAGCGAAGTGAGAGGCGTCCGATCGAAGGCGGCCAGCAATGTCCCGTGTCTATTCACTTCGCTTCTTTTCGGAGAAAAAAAGATGAGAAGGGTGGAATTAGCGTTGGCAGAGAAATAAACAGACGAGAGAGAAAGAATTTAGAGAGCGAGAGAGAAAGGGAGAGAAGGGGAGAGAGAGAGACAGACAGAGAGAAAAGCAGAGAGAAATAGGCAGACCGCATGCGATATGGAGAGTATTGAGGGGAGTCAAAGAGACTTCCGGATCAAATTGCACTCTCAATTTCTCTTGGATGTTTTAGTCGGGACCTCGACAGTCTGCCTCATTGAGTTGCCCCTCAACGGATGAAATGTATCCATCCCTTCGCTGACCGATCCATCACATCATAGTACAGCAAACTAGGCGGCTCACTTATTTTGAACAACTCGTTCCTAAGGCAGCTCCCGAGGGCCTTCTCAAGGCAGCCCAATGGCCGAGCACCTGACGGAGAGAGAGAGAGAGAGAGAGAGAGAGAGAGAGAGAATCAGATAGAGAGAGAGAGGGAATGGTTTACGAGAAGCGTGCCAGGCAAATGCAGGAGCGGGTCAGAAAGAGGGAAGAAGATTACGCTAGTCCGCTGTACTTTTCATTGGGAGTGGAGAAACATCTGCACTCCTCCGGGCAAAGCCGTAAAAAGTCAACTCCTCGTCCGAGAGTTGCCAGTTCAGAATCGGAACCAGTGGAGTGCACTTCTGACCATCGGAATCGTTTCAGCATTCACGGAAAGAATCATTCCCCATTCAGTAATAGCAAACACTTCTCTCTCTTTCTATCTCTCTCTTTCTCTGGTTCGATTCCCAAATAAGAAACTAGGACACGAGAAGGCGCTCTTCTCACTTCTCATCCACAATTCGGTGCGCAAGAGAGGAAGAGAAAGCATGGGCACTCGAGAGGTTGCAGGCATCGGCGACAGAAATGGTCGAAACCACTTGAAATACACTAGAGAATGCACATCGCACCCCCCCCCCCTTTCGCTCTCCATACCTTCCATTGCTTTTCTTTACAAATAAAAATATCCTGAAGAGAAAAAAGAAATGGTCGAGCCAAATGACTAACGTCAGGGTCAAAGTCATTGTTGAGGTCCTCGAGTTCTTCCGGACTTAGGTTGGAGAGAAGCTTCTCCAAGTCATGGTCATCCACATCCTTCAGTCCCTTTCCACCCGCAAAGATCGAAGCCCCCAGAGACGCTCCTCAACAATACATTACTCCTTTCATTTTTTGGACATGCTTACAGTGACTTACCATTTCGAACAATTTGTATTACTTCAGCAAAATGTTGAGCAAACTTTCGCATTAATTGATGAAATAATTGCAAACACTAATAAAGGATTATGATTGCGAGATAATAACTTTCAGTCTTCTCAGAAATAAATAAAAGCAAACAAATAAGGTTTAATATTGGAAACACGGCAAAAGTTTTGCTTAAAAAAAAAAGAAAAGAAACTATCAAGGTCTCTAACCAGCAGCAGAATTGGCGGCTTTTTCTGGAGCACTGAAGGATCGCTCTTCCGTGTAGTAACTGAAGCAAACTCATTGAAAACCAGCTTGAAAACAATAAAGGGTAGAAGGTCATAGCAGAAGGAGTCGAAGTAGACTCAGACTCCAAACAACCTGTAGTATCTCTGCGCCATGCTTCGCAGGAGAACAAGAGCGCAAGGAGGGAATGACAGAAACCGCTAAGGGACACTGAGGTGGGAGGGGGCTTCAGCTACCGCGCAGCTGGCCACGAGAGGCAGCACTGGGATTCGCGAAAGAGCTTTTCTCTCTCTCTCTTTCTCTCTCTCTCTCTCAGTATACCATCCACTGCACTCTAGTCGCCGCACCTCTCTCATTCCGGCGCGCATTTCAGTGTCGCTCATCAAACAATTCCTCTAGATACAAGCGAGAGAGCGCGTGCGACCAAGAGAGGCAGAGATAAAGAGGGATAGAGGGCGGGAAAGAGAGTGGAGAGAGGGAGGGAGTCGCGCGGTTCGACTGACTCGCTCTTGCTCATGTTGTCGACTGGTCTCTCGGCTTCTCCCGGTCGCGGTTCAGATTGAATCGGTGATGGGAGCCGGCCCGGCCAGAACACACCTTCGCTTCAAGGCAATTCCCACTCTACACAGGCCCATTCGGCCCCATCTTCCTCTCTTCATTGTGTATCAGCGTAGCAAGCGCGTCAGCTGCTACGCAGCCAAACCATCACATGCGGCAGGCTCTCTTTCTCCCCAAGCAGGAGAGGCGGAGCCTTTTTCACCCCAAGGGCAAGAACCGCTGTCATCATGCTCAATTCGGGCCCTTTTTGTGGTACCTTGGGGATCAGATGTGAATTGATTCATACATCAGCTAAACTGATGAGTGAGAGGGGGATGTTTGTGAGGGAAAGAGCAAGGAGAAGAGGGGAGAGAGAGAGGAGAGAGAGAGAGAGAGAGGAGAGAGAGTGAGAGAAGAGAGAGAGAGAGAGGAAAGAGAGTGAGACAGGAGAGAGAGTGAGAGAGGAGAGAGGGTTAGAGAGGAGAGAGAGAGAGTGAGAGTGAGAGAGAGAGAGAGAGTAAGAGAGAGAGAGAGAGAGAGAGAGAGGAGAAAGGAAGAGAGCGTCAATAGGGCACTCATCACGTGGAAGAGCTCCCAACACATTTCCTCCCATCTCCCTCCACCATCTGATCACGTTTAACTTCAGAGCTATAGGTAAAACCAATTGCTAGTACTGGATAACTAATAATAATCAGAAGTAATATGAACAGATATTAAATCGATATCACGAGACTTGTGAATGAGGCAGGACAGGGATGGATCCAGATCTGAATGATTTCTAGAGATGTCGGTGAATTTTTTTGGGGCATGAATAACTTGATAGTACCGTATATATATTTTTTTTCTACTTCGCCTCCCCGACGGTTGCAAAATTTCTACTCAAAAATCAGTACAATATCAAATATCATTATGCCCGAAGAATAAATAATACAATAAAAACTTCTGATTTCAGAGTGGATTTGGCTGGTTACATCTGGTTCAGACTCCGCAAGCTTCATCTGCCAAAAGACTTATAGAGCGCGAAAAAAAATGTCCCTACGAAACCTGGTGTCTCGTCAATCAGGATAACAATGAACCACGCCTAAACAGAATAACATGAAGTAAGAACTATGAGGGAAAAATTGGTTTTAATAGACTCCGGAATAAAAGCCACTGTCGAGAACCCGGAACAGCGCTTAAAAATGTCTGACCCAACGACAGTGCTGTAAGCCCGGAACCATCTCTTTTCCGTATTTCATTCACTTGGAAATCCCCTCCACAAGTCGACAGGCAGGCACTATTTCAGCACTGACCCGGAACCCAGCGTGGGATAGCTGTTTCTGCCTAGATTTTACTCAAAAGCGGTGGTGTAGGGCTCTGGGGAGGGCCAAAATAAGGGTGGGTCTGTCAAATCCATGGCACCTTTGTCCCCTGATAGACATCGTTAAGCATTTCATGACACCCCAGGAAAAGGGGAATTCCTTGTGAGAATGTGGAGTAGTTCAAAAATTTCAGGTTCATGAATCATTATCAGAACGTTTAGACAAAATTCTTATCATGACAAACTCTAAACAAGTTTTTTTCTCAAGGTGCACCTTAATCTAATCTGTCTTGAACATAAAATGAGGATGTACTTTATTAAGAAATACCAAAAATGAGTAAATGAATGGAGACTGACCCTTTACTGTTCTTCCGACGAGCGGGCATCGACCGCTGCGTCTGCTGGCCGTCTCACGTATTCGAGTCTGAAACCGAAGGGGACATCTCCCAACCACTCAAATGCAGAACTGCAAGAAGGGAGTAAACACGGCGAAGTGAGAAGGGAAGAGAGACATGCCCAGATGAGATGAGGCATTCCAGACAAAATGAGTCTTCGCGAAAGAGAAAAATGGCTCATAAGTTTTCTTCTAACGGGTTTACTTCTCATTGCTCTCCGAAGAGTGTAAGGTGGGCCAGTGAATCGGAATCCAGCTAAAGCTCCGGCCATAAAGCATAAAAATCAGTAAGAAACGCTCATCATAGCCTTACATTACTACACGACAAAAGATTGGAGATAAGTAACCGATGTTTCGCACTTGGACAGCACGAGAAAGTAGTGTTATTTTTATAGCCTGTCTGTGACCTTTAATTTTAATTTACAATATATTGAAAAATTTAAACTTTATCGAAAATATATATTTCAATTTCACGGTCAAGGACCATTCTAAATTACCTGCAGGTTTTCGTTTATGCCCATTTCTATTCTAGTTTATCTACCGCCTGATAATTGATTAATAGATTTCAGATAATGTAGGCTATGCTGACAACGACCGAGGTAGTGCATCCTCGCTGGAATTCCCAAGATGAGGATGACTCACGACCATTGAGGCCATGGAGGTTAGATACTATGAATTGAGAGGGATTAATTCGACCAGTCAAAGAGCCCATGAAATATATTTGAAACGGAGCTATTTTTCTGCTTAGCGAGAGCGGGATGGAAATTCGGAATTCTAGATATCGCCCTGCTCACGTTTAGACATTTATTTCACGTTCGAAAAATGGTTATAGGTCAAATTTAATTCGATTGAAGACTTCCGGCATAAAATATGGCTTTATTGAAAATCAACAAGTACTGCTATCGCTTTCCTTTCTCCCATAGAACATATTTTTTCACATCCGTAGCCCACTTCTCTGCATGAGCCTCCTTTGCCTGTGTTCCTCCTTTGCCTTCGGACGTTGCCCAGTCCACTCGTCCCTCTCTCGATTGCCTTTCTCCGTGTTCCGTGGACTGTTTGTCCGTGTCCGCAACATCTCCAGTGGCGTGGACATGCGCAACTAAAGACAACATCAATGTTTCTTCTTTTCTCATGGTCTCTACCTACTTGTATTTCTCCCGCGTGTTCTTCCTTTCTCCATCGAACATCCCTGTCTCCTTTCTCTCTCTCTCTCTCTTTCTCTCTCTTTCTCTCTCTTTCTCTCTCTCTCTAGCTCTCTCTCTCTCTCTCTCTCTCTCTCTCTCTCTCTTCCCCTCTCATCCTTTATTCAGACCTCTCTCCCCACCAACCCATTTTCCTCTTCTCACTGTCGTTCCCATTCACCGCTCCACAGCTCCTTTTCATTGGAGTCAGAATCACGACATTCATCATTCTCAGAGCGAACCATGAATCTGCTTCATCGTGGTCGTATCATTCCTCTTTCTCGTATCGATAGATCTCAGTGGAAGCCACAGTCCTATCCCAGAAGTTGTTGTGAATTGCTTTGAATCGCACCCCTTTTTATTTTGAAGTGCCCTTTGCTTTCTTCGTGAAGGTCAATGTGAACCGTGTAAAGAAGACTTGCGAAAAGAAGTCAGCGGCCTCGGATGAATAGGAAAAGCTGAGATTTCACCCTTTCACGGACGATGCTGTCTCTCTCTCTCTCTCTCTCTCTCTCTCTCTCTCTTACTCTCTCTCTCTCTCTCTCTCTCGCCCCTTTCTCTTCCACTTCCTCTCACTCTCTCCTTCCTCTTTCTCTCTCTTTCTCTTTATCTCTCTCTAACCCTATTTCTCTCTCAATCATCTCGCACTGTCTACTTCCAGATGTCTCATACTTTGATCCTCTCACGTCCTCTCCACTTCTACCCACCCAGATGTTCATTCAGTCGTTGTCCTGCCTGCATCCCTTCTAACCTCCCTTCGACTAAGCTTCCGTGACTAAATAACTGCTGTTGAGATGTTGTGATAACCTCCTTCCCTAATAGGACTAGAAATTTCTGCTCATTCTTCTAAAGCTATTTGTTGGGTTGGTTGAATTATCCCCTGAAGCGACTTAAATTCTTCTCTCCTTCCTGTTTTCTTCCGAATTCTCTCACAGATGAGAAATGCAAGCGAACACTGTTTTCCCATCGGATTCCTCCTCATGATTAGATTGATAGAAGAGCAACAGGAAGCTTAAGCGGTGCACCGGCCAGTTATTTTACTTTTTTGCAGCTGCTCACTTCGTTCGTCCTTCAGTAAATTGCTCTTCACGTTGGAATAAATAATTTAGTTGTTGAATGTCTCTGAAGGTCCTTCCCACATATATTCGTGTCCTTTCTCTTTCTTTTAGCAGCGTTGAGGATATTTCAAATGAATTCATTCAATATCAAGGTTTTTTCAGTTATTGATATTCTCTCGCATAATTCTGAATGTCCCTGTTAGCTTTGCTCTATTTCCATATTATTTGCTTAACCATTCACCCTTCTGACCTGATCTTGCGCTGAAACCAATTACATAAATCGTAGACATTATGTCGAGGAACTTCATGCATGGCATAATCGCTGCTATTCGTGTATATGTTCTTGAAAGGTCAAGGTCGCTAGCCTGGTACATGCATGCGATTCCGTCCGATCTCCACTTTTTTCTATCTTAGAGATATAGAAGCGAAGCAGAGAGAGAGAGAGAGAGAGAGGGAGAAACAAGGAAGACGCATTGGCAGACTTGGCTGACCAGGGTTGTCTGCGTAGAGAGAGAGAGAGAGAGAGAGAGAGAGAGAGAGAGACTGTGTAAGAAGAGAGCGAGAGAGTGTGTGTGAGAGTTGGCAGAGGGTGAAAGAGTGGAAGATAGCCACGCGATAGCCTCTCGGAGAACGAAGAAGAGCTTGTACACAGAGAGTAGACAAGGGCAGAAAGAGAGAGAGAGAGATAGGAGAGAGGGAGAGGGAGGAGAGAGATGGCAAACTGAGGGAAAGAGGAGGTGGCAAAGCAGTAGCGTCCATCAGCATCAGCTGCTTCTTCTGCACCAACCTCCTGACCTCTTCCTGCCCATCTTCCATCTCTTTCATCACTGTTCTCTCTCTCTCCTTCTCTCTGTCTCTTCCGTACTCCCTCAGTTACCTCTTTCCTATTCCCTTCCAGTGCCATGCTTCTCGCAAGCTTGTGCTTGATCCATCAGCTGAAGGTGGCAGCTGCGCCTCTCTCTATCTCTCTCTCTCTCTCTCTCTCTCTCTCTCTCTCTCTCTGCGCCTTTCTTTCTCACTCTCTCTCTGTCTCTCTCTCTCCTCTCTCTCTGTCCCTCTCTCTCTGTGCCCCTCTCTCTTGCTCTCTGTCTCTCTCGCTCTCTCTATGTCTCTCTCCCTGCCATGCCATCTCCTTCTGTTGCCCTTCCGATGCCCTCTGGCAAGAGCAGAGAGAAGCAATCTGGGACGAATTCCTGCAAGAGTCACTCCATGAACCGATTTTACTCTGATTGCTTCAAGCGATCTCTGATGTATATTCTTCTATTTGCTGCTTATGTGCTCTTCCTCTCCCACCCTCCTTCTATGCCCCTCTCTGACTCCCTCCCTATCTTCCTCTCTCTCTCTCTCTCTCTCTCTCTCTCTCTCTTCCTCTCTCTCTACCTCGCTTTTTCCATTGTTTTTCGCTCACGCCGGTGTTGCTCTCCAACAGCTTCTTCGTTTGCCACTTTGACGCGAATTAGACAAGGCGAGCACAAAAGGGGGCACTGAGCAGGACGTAGGAAAGACATGAAGAAAAGAGAAAGAGACAGTGAGAAACAGGGAAGAGGGAGAAAGAGAGGACAGAGAGAGAGAGAGAGAAGCGAGAGAGAGTGTATGTTCTGTGTGTCACTTGATGGACTCGGCGGCTATTCAGAGCAGTGCCAGTCCACTCTCCTCCTCTGCCTTCGCTCTTTCATGTTATCTCCCATCTCCGGACTATCTCTCTCTCTCTCTCTCTCTCTCTCTCTCTCTCTCTCTCTCTCTGCATGTTCCATCTTCTCATTTCACGCCTCTTCGTGTGCATGGTGGCCCAAGGCTTTGATGCACTCTAGAAGATGCGGACGTTCCAGCCTCTCCCTTCATTCTCTCTCTCTCTCTCTCTCTCTCTCTCTCTCTCTCTGTCGCTCCTGTCCATTTCCCTCCTCTCTGCTCCTAGCTGGTTGTCCTCAATTGACTAACCAGCTACTTCTCTACTTCTGCAGCTCTTCTTGAGTGGATGCTCTCCCCTTCCGCATTGTCCAGTCGTGGCCTTCTCCGCCTTACTCTTGTTTTGCTAGTTCTGGACTGTGTAGTAGCTTCCTCCCTCCCCCCCCTCCCCCGCTGATACTCCGCTTCTCTCATTTGCCATTCTCCATGTCCACTCATGCGGGCCTGGCCTGGTTGGTCTAGCCCGGGGGGGGGGGGCTGACCTCTCTCTCTCTCCTCCCCCTCCAGAGTGTTCGATTTCTCCTTCCTCCAGAATGAACATGCAACACTCGTGAATCCCCCATTGTTCCATATCGCAATCCTTTCCAAGTGGTAGAAGCTGTATTCCTGCTGCGTTGCTATGGCGGCTTCCACCAGCCGTGCAGAGACTCGGTTCTCTCTCTCTTTCTCTATCTCTCTCTCTCTCTCTCTCTCTCTCTCTCTCTCTCTCTTTATCTCTCTCATGTTATATCTCGCTTCCCTTTATATCTTTCTATCCCCACTCTCTTACTTCTCGCCGGTGCATTCGCGCCTCTCCAAAGGCATCGGTGCTGCTCTCCTTTCTGAAGTGCTTTTCATGTTTCTGATTCCGGCCTCTGGGCACGTCTAAATCTCTCTCTTCATGCTTATTCTCAGAAAGAGAAAGAGAGAGAGAGAGAGAGAGAGGGAGTTAGGAAAACATGCTGGATAGAATGGTTGCACATGCCGCGGTTCATGGATCGAGATTGGCCTGCTCCCTGTAATCTGACCACGCTTTACGACTCCCTCCGAGAGTGGCTCAAGGCGAATAAAAGAAAGTAGGGGTTAGATATAGTTGGAGAGAGAATTAGAGCGAGCGAGAGAGAGAGATATATATATGAGAGAGAGAAGAGGTGAGCGAAAGAAAAGATTGTAACCGTGTAGGCATCGCATCCAACATTCGCTCTTCCATGCCTGCTCTCTGGTTACTCCTAAACCCGAGAGGAGTACAACTCGATTATGCAAATATTAAGACTGCCTGAAAGTCGCTCCACAATTTTCTTTTCTCCAATGCTCTCTCACTAAGTTGCAATGCTCGTTTTTCCTTTATTTCTCAAGATTCGAAGCGTGCTAAATTCATTGTCACAGGTTATCTGTGCATTGTTTCTTTTTCGGACTTCTCTCTATTCTCTGTTCATTTGCCTGCTGCTTTTTCTATCTGCTTCTCATTTTTTAACGAGAAGCAGATAGAAAAAGCAGCAGGCAAATGAACAGAGAATAGAGAGAAGTCCGAAAAAGGAGAATGTTGGTACACTCTCAGATTTCTGCTGTACAAGCTGTTGTCTGCTGTTCTCTCACCATCGTCCCTGACTTTTTCGGCTTTCTTCGAGGACTTGCTCTCTCCATTTCTTTTTGTACACTTCTCTCCTTATTCTCTCCCTCTCTTTCTTTCTCTCTCTCTCTGTCCCCATTTCTATCTCCTCTTCTTGCCCTGTTGTATTGGCTTCCAAACCTTGGCTTGCAAACCTTTCCTTCTGTTGCTTGAAAAGATGTCATGATAGATATCTTCCTAAATCTTTCATTTGAGTTTAAATCGTTGAAGTGAAAACTTCGCTACTGTAAGTTTAGTTGATGTTTTTTATTGTTTTGCTTGTTCCTTTCTCCTTTGCATTCGCCATTGACTGGTGAATAGTTGGAAGTGCATCCCTAATCATCTTTACCCGCCATTCTTACCTCTTCCAATCCCCCGCCGGATCACTCATTCCAGGATGTATCCAAATTCTTTCATTTTTCATTTCTCATATAAGTCCTCTATCAGTACATGTCAATTGCATTTTCTGCCTCTACGCATCTGCGTTATTCACCGCCTCTTCTTCTTTCTCTCTATGTCCGTCTCTCTGTAACTCTGCCCTCGCTCTCTCCTTCTCACGATTATTCACGAAGTACTTGACGCGTCTCGTGTGCCACCCGGATCTTCTTCTTCCTCATCATCTTCTGTTCATGTTCACTGTCGTGTTTAGCAGCGAGAGTCCTCTCGCCTCCTCCTCCCTCCCCATTGCTCTCTCTCTCTCTCTCTCTCTCTCTCTCTCTCTCTCTCTCTCTCTCTCTCTCTCTCTCTCTCTCTCTCTCTCTCTCTCTCTCTCTCTCTCTCTCTCTCTCTCTCTCTCTCTCTCTCTCTCTCTCTCTCTCTCTCTCTCTCTCTCTCTCTCTCTCTCTCTCTCTCTCTCTCTCTCTCTCTCTCTCTCTCTCTCTCTCTCTCTCTCTCTCTCTCTCTCTCTCTCTCTCTCTCTCTCTCTCTCTCTCTCTCTCTCTCTCTCTCTCTCTCTCTCTCTCTCTCTCTCTCTCTCTCTCTCTCTCTCTCTCTCTCTCTCTCTCTCTCTCTCTCTCTCTCTCTCTCTCTCTCTCTCTCTCTCCTCTCTCTCTCTCTCTCTCTCTCTCTCTCTCTCTCTCTCTCTCTCTCTCTCTCTCTCTCTCTCTCTCTCTCTCTCTCTCTCTCTCTCTCTCTCTCTCTCTCTCTCTCTCTCTCTCTCTCTCTCTCTCTCTCTCTCTCTCTCTCTCTCTCTCTCTCTCTCTCTCTCTCTCTCTCTCTCTCTCTCTGCGCATCACCTATGTACTATTAATCTCTTCCGTTTTTCTTCGTCTTATGATTGTATGCTGCCATCCACTTCCCTCAAGGTATACCACCTTCACTTGTTTAACTTCCCGTTGTCAGTGGTACGTTTAAACGGAGTTTATTTGTATTGTGTTTTCCACTAATTGTGTGTGTTTGTCTGCCTCAGGGCACTAGCGCTTATCGCCTCTCACTTTAGCTTAACCTTATGCTTTCAGTGTCCATGCAAATGAAGATTAGTTATCCACTCTAATTCTTTTTTCTCTATCTTACACATTTTACACCTTCAACCATCCATATCTCCATCTGTTCAGCTAAAGTTAGTCTCTTTCTTTATGGTCTCCTTTTAGTTGTGTCTGATTTGTCCGAACGCCATGCATGTTCCTGCTCTCCTTCTAAGCACCATTTTGCATGAGGGTCCATCAGCATCTCGTAGTGCAGAGGAGCAACGGGGAAAAGAAAGTGAGAAAGATTGGAAGAGAGAAACACACAGAGAGACGAGTGCAGACGTAGAGAAAGAACGCACATAATGGAGATAGTAACGCGAGAGAAGAGGGAGCAAAGAAAATTGGTGTGAACAAGAAAAGTGTGAAAAAACGCACTCTTTGTCTTTGCTTGGGAGCGAAGCCGCCTTCGAGGAAAAGGCCAATGGGCTTCCTTGAAGAGGCAGCCGATGTTTCCGTCATTAGGGCAGCACCTTCTCTGCTTCTCCTCTCTCTAAACTCATTCTTTATGGTTTCCTTCTCTGCCTCTTTTCTCTCTATGTCCTCTCTCTCTCTCTCTTCTTGTCCACCACTACAACAGATCCGAGTTAAGAACCTTGCGGCAATTCAATTGTGTGCGTGCGGGGGTGCAATGGAGTGCTTAGCCCGTCTCCTACTCTCCTTTCAGTCCTAATCGCTTGCCTGTTTTCCCTTCCTCTTCCTGTCGTCTAACTGCTTCTCCCTCTCTCTCTCTCTCTCTTCCTTTCTTTCTTTCTCTCACTCTGCCAACAAAGTTGGTGGTTGCCATGAATGAAATGCAATCGCTTGTACTATGCAGATGACTGTCTTCTCCTTCTTGTTGTCCTTCTTCTCTTCTCATGCCCGCAACTCCCACGTTTCTTCTGATCCACCAGAGCAGTTAGCCGTCTTCCCTTTGTTCCCAGTGGCGAGACGGATCGTCGGTGCTGCCTCCTCTTTCTCTTCTCATTTTTCTGTCTGAAGCGAGAGAGAGAGGCAGGCGAAAATAACAAAAATGACGACAGAATGTGCACTAATTGTAACAGAAGAAACCAAAAAAAGAGTGAGAAATAGCGTATGCCAGTTTGAGGGTTAACAGCAGAGAGAGAGAGAGAGAGAGAGAGAGATAGAGGTTGAGAAAGAGAGGATTCGGAGCTGTTTGTCTGACCCGAAAGCTTGTTTGGACAGACAATGTCACAACAACAATACGCGGTGTTTCTTATTCTTATTGTTCTTCTTGAACGATTCATAAAATGACAGCCCAGGTAACGCCCGAATTCGCCGTCCCACTTACTTTGACTCTAGTTGGTGTTCGCATTACATTCACGGTCTAGGACTGCGATGGTGGGTGTAAGAGATGCAGAAAGAATTGTTGAGGGTGGATAGAGAGAGAACGAGGAAGAGAATAGGAATGAGTAATTCATATTCTCTGTGACAATGCTTGCACCTGCAGCAGCCATGCTCGTTTTGAAGCCCGACAATGAAGCCATTTTGCTGCAGGGGCGTTCTTTTATCCTATCTCTTATCAGTTAGCCTCTTCCTTTATTTCTTCCTCCCTTCCACTCCTTCTCTTTTTTTCTTACACTCTTCCTCTCTTTGCTCTCTCTCTCTATCTCTCTCTCTCTCTCTCTCTCGCTTGTCAGAAATGCATGGAACGGCTTCCCACTCTGCTCTTCAAGGCTGGCTGCTCGCGGGCCCTCTTTACGATGCCTTTACTCAGGGCCAGAGAAGTGTTAGCATCTTTTAGGTGCATCTCACTCTTTCCCATCTCACCCTCTCTTAGTTCCTCCCTCCCTCTCTCTCTCTCTCTATCTCTCTCTCTCTCTATCTCTCTCTCTCTCTCTCTCTGTTTGTATCTCACTCTCTCACTCTCTTCCCGTGTCTACGTTTCTCACCATGAGCAACATCGCCTGCGGCGTGAATACTGAATGAGGTTTGATGGAAAGAAAGGGCGTGCGCGTAAGGCAGCCCTACTCCAACGTTCATCGAAGCGCGCTCTTTTGGCTTTTTCTCTGGCACCGAAATATAAAAAAAAGCATGAGAGAGAGGGATCGAGAGAGTAAGAGAGTGCGAAAGAGGGGGATAGAGAGAGAGAGAGAGAAACAGAGAGAGAGAGAGAGAGGAGTAGAGAGTACTCTTGCATTCTCTGGCCTCTGCCACCTCGCCTGCTGTTTTGCCATTTCGTGGTGCCTGACTCGGCCCTTTGATTACATGCCTCGAGGCATGAAAAATGGATCCTCTGTTGGAGAATGAGAAAAGGAGGGAGTGCTCGCTTCCAGTGCACAATGGCACCATCTTTACCGTGGTACCGGGGACCATTTTTCTCCTGCATGCCTATATTGCATTCTTTTTCTCCATTTTCTGTTCTCTCTCTCTCTTGTTCGCTCTCTGAACTTTTCTTCTCTCTTTCTCTCTCTCGCACTATCTCAGTCTCTCTACAAGCGAGGAAGTGTAGAATGGCGATGATCGTGGTGAGTGCTACCCGAGCATGTCCGCGTGCATCTTGTTTCTCGTCTGTTCCTCTTTCCGTCCGCCGCAGAAGTTGCCAGCCTGCTGGATCGCATCTCTTCGCTGTATCTTTTCCCCCTTTTCTCTCATTCTCCTTGTCATTTACTCATACGTAATTACTCATCATTTCTCATTCAGTATTCTTTCTTTCTTTTCATCTTCAAGATAGCTAGAGGGAACGAATAGTTTTCTCCGTTGTTACCATTATCAATTGTCGTTCCGCTCCTTCTGTTCTACTGAATACTAATGGGCTACGCTGAACGTCTGCTATTCGGAATCACTCTTTCGAACCCTGCTGCACAGCTACCCCAAACTTCGCTTCCCCTTCTGCCTCATATCTGCCACTCAATTCTCTATCTTCCTCTCTGTCTTTTTTTCAATGCCTCTCTCTCTCGCTCTCCGTCAGTGTTCTCTCTCTCTCTCTCTCTCTCTCTCTCTCTCTCTCTCTCTTGTGCTAAGAAATGCGAGGCCAGTTTAGTTAGAAGCTTCTGCTCCACTAACTTTTACCGCGCGATCGTCCTTGGCAGATGTCGTTTGCTTTCGTTTCTACAGCGCTTTGGCTCCTATTTATCTCTACCTCGTTTTTAATATATCCACAAAAAATTTTTATTACTTGTTTTCTCCTGTAAATACTTTAATAATAACAATTTAAAAACTTTTAGCGAATTCCAAAGAGGGTACGGCAAAAAGTATTAAAAATATCGACCGGGCGAAAGGAACAAAGGTGAAATGAGATGAAGTTGCGTGAAACTTTTTGAATATAGCACACGTATGAACAGTTCTCGGAAAAATGATACATTGTTAAAGGATGCGATGTTGTTACCGCAATTCCAGATTAATAAATTCTGGCAACGACATTTGGTTGGATCCTAGAGGCGGGATCTTGTGAATTCAAACTTTTCCACTCATTTTCACTCGGTTTAATAATTATATAAGTATTCTTCTTCATTAACACTTAATCTGTACTAGGAGTTACTTGGAATTTTGTTAGCTTCATTTCTATGCTCATCACGTATTTATAAGTGTAAATATGACATAATTGGATGAGATGATGAGATGTAAATGGATCTGCTTACCATTAGAACTACTCTTGTTCGTACTCGTTATTCAGCGCCATCATCTCGCACGACATTTTCTTGTCCTTCTACAGAGACAGTGCTTGCGGAAAAAACGCGAATGATCAGAAGCTCTTGATATCACTGTTCTTCCACTCGTAGACTTACTACACTTCTTCCTTCTTCTTGTCGTTCACTCTTCCCCTGCATTTCTTTTTTTCTGTTTATCTCACTGTCTCTCTCTCTTACTCTCTCTCTCCCTCAGTCTCGCCCAAAGTGCCCTGCTGTTTTGATATGAATGACATGAAGTAACGGAATCCTCCATGGATTCCAGCTACTGTCTCTCACTTCTCGGATGTCTCCTCAGCTACTCTATGAATCTACTTCTTCTCAGTTCGCTTACTTTGCCTCAAAATATAGCTAAGCCAGTATTCAAAATGTTTATTTTTATAAAAGCACTTTGCCAGCTTTTCGTATAGTTGCGCCATTTCAAATTATTCACTTTTTCCTCTGTTCTGACAGCGAGACATTCATTTCTCGTATCGCTTTCTCTCTCTTTGCTTCCAGTTCACCTCTCTCTCTCTCTCTAGCTCTCTCTCTCTCTCGCTCTCTCTCTCGCTCTCTCTCTCTCTCTCTCTCTCTCTCTCTCTCTCTCGCTCTCTCTCTCTCTCTCTCTCTCGCTCTCTCTCCCTTGCTCACATGCGTCACTCCATTACCAATTATTGTTCGAAAGAATGGCTGCAATTAGATAGCTTCGCTAATGGTAAGAGAACAGTGCTGAAGAATGGACTGATTAATTTTTTTATATTTGTTTAAATGTTTCATCGCTCTTTCCATTGCTTCAGTAATCTCTATACCCTTATTCCCGAGGACTACTTCATCATTCTTCATAGTACCCTCAGTCCCACCCTCAATGTTCATGGATTAGGAACAACGGAAGGCGTGAAAGGAGAAGTGAGGGAAAGAGGTGAAGAATGAGAGAAGGAGAAAGAGAGCGAGAGAAAGAGAGCGAGAGAGATAGAGATAGATAGAGAGAAAGAGTGGTTAAAGCGAGTGAAAGATTCAGAGAATGCACGAGAAAGGATGAGGGGCTTTCCACCCACGGGGGATTTAGCTGCTCCTTGTGCCTGAAGCGATCTTCCATAAGATTACTTGTTCTTCTCCTTCTCGTCGTCCTTTCTTTCTTTCTTCTCATATTCGTGTCCTTCCTTAATCACTTCCAAGTTCCTCGATCTTTCCAGGAATGCCCGTAATTCCCATCAAATGATAAGCGTTCGCTTGATTTCGGAGTCCCCATTTTCATAGTCAATTCTCACCTTGTCACTCATTCGAATGTCTTCATTTCCCATCACCCCATCTCCCTTCACCAGACCTTGTTCGTGTCCTGAAAGTTTCCCAGTCCTCGGTTGGCTTGAGAGCTGGCCGGCCTCTGCCGCATATTATGTCGGTAGTCCCGTTCTCGTGAAGGCGCATATCTTCCCCTGCTTCTTGCTGCCCTCTACCATTCGCGTGCTCTCTCCTCTGAGCTGGCCGGTTGATTGCGGTTGGAGCCTTTGTGCTACTCCGCGCCCTCCTTGTACTCATCTTCATATCTTTCCTCCTCTTCTCGTCGGCCATTCGTTGTCCTTTACACCAACCTGCGCATTCTCTCTCTCTCTCTCTCCCTCTGTCTCTCTCTCCTCTCTCTCCAACTCTCTACCCATCCCACCTCTCTCCCACTCTCTATCTCTTTCATCTGCTGTCTTCCTTATCCGTGCCCCTCCCGCCCTAAGAAGAGCAACCTGATGATGTTTATAGGCGGTTCGTGTCATTACTGATCAGCAGAAGAGAGATCGTGCCAGAAGCGGAGAGGGCGAGAGGCGCAGAGAAGAGAGAGAGACCCCCGGGCGTTTCTCGGAGGAGGCAGATTCCGCATGCACAGTCAGGAGTAGGCCAGCTACAGGTCGGCCAGCGAGGCAAGAAGGAAGTTTTCATTTTTAATCTTTTATGAATTTATCATAATTCGGGAGTAGTCATGTCTGAATTCCATATTCTCACAGTTTTGCTAATATAAACAAAACAATTTTAATAGCATTAGTATTATATTTTCATTAATATTGCAATTTTAGCTGTTATCTGCCGAGTCGAGTGATAGAGCGCTGAAGAAGAAGAGACGCAGAGCGGCAAAGATGGCAACCGCTTCCGAGCTTCTCTCTGAAAACGCGCGGACTCGCTTCTCCAATACGAAAGCACTCTTCGAACAACTTGAGAGGGCGCAACATGAGGTACGACTTCAGAGCAGAGATGCGAGACAGGTAGACTATTTTGGAGAGAGAGAGGGCTAAGTGAGTGAAAGAGAGAGAGAGAGAGAGAGAGAGAGACAGAGACAGAGAGAGACAGAGAGTTCATATATAGAGGGGAAAAAATATGGAACGAAAGAGAGACATGTGTTCATTGGAACTGCTACAATTTTTTCCACGCATGTAACTGCAGGGGTCCTTCTAGCAACACCACAAAAAATTTTCTTCGTCTGTAATTGATGGCAATGAATTGGGTGGAAATAAAAAGAGAGAAGCATCGGCTTTCTTCATTCTTCGTATACACGTAGGATGTGTTCAGTGGAATGAAAGAGTAGTACAGGTTCATCCACCTAACAGTCTGCTATTCTTGCCAGTCATTCATTACAAGTACGTCCAAGTTGAACCTTATTCTGACACTTTTGCAGTTCAAGTTGTCATAAGTTTGTTTCACTAATAAATGAAAAAGAAAAAAAAACGAAATGCACCCGAAAAATATTGAGCTGGTTTTTAGGTGAGAGTTGAAGGTTGAAAAAAAAAATTTTCTTGCATCTTCTGTACTCTATTAATCTGTCGCTCTCCTTCTCTCTCTCTCTCTCTCTCTCTCTCTCTCTCCCTCTCTCTCTCCATCTCTTTCTCCCTCTTTCACCCTCTTTCTCTCTTCAGATCCCATCCTTCTACTCTCCTCGTCCTCTACGACAGCAGCATCCTCCACCCCTTCCTCCCAAGCCCGTTCTGCACTGCCCCGGCAGTCCGCACTCCCAGGTACGAATGGCTTTTCCTGCTTACCTTATCAATCCTACGCTCTCAGCACCATTCTGCTCTTGGATTAGATATACATGCATCTCATCTCTCTATCCTCTCTCTCTTTCATCCCTCTTATTTTTCTTTCCTCGCTCCTTTCTACCTCTCTCACTTTATCCGATACAACTCTAGCTCATCATCACATCAATTTCTATATTTTCCATGAAGATTTCGAATTGCGCTTGAGTCTTTATCTTCTGGCAGTTTCTTGTGATGCAGCTTTTCAACAATGATGGCTGGTTGGTGTACACAAGAAGAGGGAAGATGGTGAGAAGAAGAGAAATGGAGAGATAGAGAGAGAGAGAGATGGAGACAGAACTGATAGAAAGGGCATGTAGCGAGAGCGAGAAAGGACAAAACGGGGAAAGATGGCAGACGGCGGATTGTGCACCCTACACCGCGCCATATTTGCGTATCCAGAAGGCAGGCCTTCCTCTAGGTCTCTCTCTCTCCCTCTTTCTCTCTTCCTCTCTCTCTCTCTCCCTCCTCTGTCTCTTTTCCTCTCTCTCGTATCTTATTGTTTTCCTCTGCTTCTCTGTATTTGAGACTCCTTTCGAACCTGGCACGCCAATCGCCCTTCTAACAAACTCTGGTAGTTGCTGAATGACATCTTACAATCCCCTCTAGCAATCTCTTCCTCGTTGTCTTTCATTTCTCTCTCTACTCTCTCATCCTTCCGAGTGCCCAATCTCATGCTATTTCTCGTTGGGTGTGAGAACTGAAATGAGAGACCACATCTTTCAGCTCTTCTAGGATACCTTCATTAATCACTCCCCGTCCAGTGGGAAGGAAGAAAGAAAGTGAGAATTCCCCTGAATTAGTGAAGCAGAGGATTTTTTTTTCTTTTTTTTTTTGTTTCGACTCGTCAATGAACCTTGACGCTCGTTTGTCTTTTTTTAAATAGTGAACCGTTCGTAGCTCCTCTTTAATTTCTTTGTGTCTCTAGCAATCTGTTGCACTATCTGTCACTGTTAATCTCTCTCATTCTCTCTCCCTTACTTTCTCTGTTATCTCTGTCCCCTAGGATTCTACAAATGATATGCATGGTGCTGGCCACCATGTTGCTGCCACCGCCACCGCTCTTTCGCCTTTCACATCATATAATCTTTTTTACGCCCTCCACTTTTGCTTTCTGACACTCCTTTATCAAAAATAGCAGGGAATGCCTACGGAACGAGGTACAATGATAAAATTTTAACATGTAAAAAAACTTATGACTAGTATTCTATAATTGTTCAGTATTCGCATTTATGAGTGCAATTTTTCTCTCTTCCACCCTTTCCCAATTTAACTCACCCCGGCTACGAAAACTTGTGTGGACAATAATTCTCTTACGTCCTTCATCCATGCTTTGACAGCTGTTTTCTTCTCTTTTTCTCTGTCATTTTGCAGCCAGTAATTGGCATCCACAACTTTTCTGTTGGTTTATCATGAATGAGATGCTTTGATTGTGATTCCTTACAGGTTTCCCGTAACTTCGAGCAGCTTGCATGTGACTTGGACCGAATGAAGAACGGCAGCGTGTCATCCATTGGACTGCATGCCAAGGGCAGTCCCGACTCACTCAACGGGTCAGCTTATCTCTGCTTTCTCTCATCTCTACTTCTCCTATGCATACTACAATTCTCACACATGAATTCTCGCCCTATCCTCATTTCCACTACATTCCCATTGCAAGTTCATTGCTTACTGCTATTGACATGACTGAAAATAACAAATTATACGACTTATTCTGTTTTGCATGTTTTACTCGAGTGAAAACATTGTACATTGGCACATGTATTGTTGATGGAATGCCGTCTTTACTGAATCTCTCTCTCTCTCTTTCTCACTCACTCTCTCTCTCTCCCTCTCTCTCTCTCTCTCTTCTCATAGTCCATAACAGTGGACGTGAAAGGGAGAAGACCTTCTTGTTCCCTCCAGCAGAAGCCGCTGGTCGGCACGAGGAATGTAATTATCTGGCTGTCAGGTGCGGCCTCTCCCACTCCTCCCCGGACGATGCCCTCTGGCATATCTACTGGCTACTCTCTCTCACTCTCTCTCTCTTTATCTTTCTTCTCTCTCTCTCTCTCTCTCTCTCTCTCTCTCTCTCTCTCTCACGCTTCCTTGATCCTCCTTCCTCGTGAACCCGGCTTCCTCCCTCCGATCTAAGTTGTTGCCCATTTCCGCACCACTTGATGCGTTTCTTTCCATCGCTGAAGTTGCCAAAAGCGGATGGAAATTTAAATGAGCCTTTTTAAGCATTCTCTCATTTCCCCTGTTTTAATTTTGGCCAAGCATTCCCTCGCTTCGTTCGAGTGGCTATTCAAATCCTCACCACTTTTTGTTTGACTGTTTTGCACTCAGTTAAAGTGCGAAGATCTCCTTCTTCCCTCATGAATATATTCATATCAAAAGAAAGGAAATGACCCCTTTCCTCATTATAAATGCTCTTGTCCTGGATTGAAGAATGCTGAGTCGATGCATGAGTGGAGTGAGAGTGGGATGAACTGGGCCTTGTGGTCATCCGGGATTGTGCTGGGCCACTTTTCAGATTCTGTGGAGGCCGTCTCTCGTCCTCTTCTTCTTCGGGCGCCTCTTCGAACTCTCTGCTGACTTCCTCTGGGAGGCCCTCGACTGCTACTCCTTCCAACTACGAACCGTACTGGAGAGACGCTGCTTTCTACAAGAGACGGTGACAACCATTTCCTCCTCCACTCACCTTTCAATTCACACTTCTTTCGTTTCAACTCCCGGCCCTTCAATTCCCTCTTTCCTGTTACAACAACAGCAAAAAAAACCTTCCAACTTATGGTTCTTCCTGAAAAATATGATTTTCCTAAAACGTTAACAGATTTGAATGAGAGAAGCTTGATTTGCATGAGAAGTATATATATATATTTTTTTCTAGCAACGCATGCGAATGATTTGGTGCTTATGCTGGCTGGGCACAGCTTTACGAAAAGATTACAACTCGATTTAGGACTTCTCTATCGCATGAAAACAAGAGATTAGAACGGCGAATGCAGAGCAGGCAGTTGATGTAGTTTGAGTTTGAAGAACTCGAGAATCCCTGAATGTGACTTGTTGCAGCTACGAAGAGAGCGAAGTGCAGGTCTTGTCTCCATCTCGCGTCCACTCTTCTCCCTCCACAACGGCTGTGGAGTCGGTGTTGGCGGAGGAGGGGGCGCCGGCACCCTTGCCGCGGCCCCCTCTCGCACAGCCTCCCGTGCAGCCGCCCCCTCTACTCCCCCCTCTCCATCAACACACCACTTATGCAGTAGTGAAGAGTAGAAGGGAGGCCGATGAGGAGAGTGTGATAGAGGAAGACGAAGAGGCAGACGAGGAGAGGGCAGACGAAGACAGAATGGTTTGAGCCATTCCTTATATATGTCTACTTTTTCTGTCTTTGTATGTCTTCATCTGATAGAGGTAATTGGAGCGTTTCTTAAGGGATGTTCTGAATATGACGAGAGAGGCCTTCGGATGACTTCTTCCTCTTCTCTTCAACACAGAAACAACGACGGTCTCATAGATACCATTCGCGGTCTCAGCCCGGACCGGCGCATAGATCTCGAGAGAAACCGGA
>CALZFC010000111.1:917500-937939 GCA_945643635.1 Allodiplogaster sudhausi
GTTGCTGTCACGTGAAGAGTCGCATGTGGAGCAGCTGAAGGAGAAGGACGAACACTACGCCAATCTCGTGCATCAACTCAAGGTCTTATCTCATATTTCATTACCCTTCCATCACTCGTCATGGCCGCATTTATTTGTTAATTTCTTTTCGAAGTCTACAAGAAAAAAGAAAAAAAATATGATTGTTGTTGAGTCGCGGATCGACGAGTTGGAAGCTCGTCTAGAAGAGATGGCAGAGAGGAGGACAAGCATTGCCACGGGCGAGTTGAATGAGCTGCGACAGAGACTGCAGGCGGGCACGAATGGCCCCGCCCCTTCCGCCTCCCCTGCCCCTCCTGCTCATGCTTCTTCTGCTCTCACCAACGATGCTTCTAAGAGTATCGAGGGACTCGCTTATCGGTTAGAAATATAGAAAAGGGACGGGTGCCGATTATTTATCTTAGAGAATATATGAATTGATTTGAAGGCCTGGCGGTGAGCAGACCGCTTCGCCTTCTGTGCTGCCACACGAGGACAAGGTAGTGATGGCCAAGATTCCTGCTAAGGTTTCTGACTCTTACATTGCCTACGATGGCGTGTCATCTTTCACTTTACTTTCATTTTACAGTTCCAAGTTTCTCGTCGAGACGCCGAAGTATCTGCTAGCAGTTGGGACGATGAAAAGGTTTGAGTGGAGAGGGAGAGAGAGAGAGACACTGTGAGAGAGGGTAAAAGAAAGAGATGTAATGTTCAAGTCTGGGATGTCTTCATCGTGCGAGAGTCCAGTGCCGCGGATCTCTGAGCCAGCCTCTCCCGCCCTACCTCACAAGTTCTCCGCTCATCGACGTCTTCTCTTCCCAATTAGGAAGAGATATGTTCCCGGTTAGCTGCGCAGAAAGAGGATATTATATGACTATGAAGCTTCTTTGGCAGTCTGATCTTATTGCATATTCAAGAAGGCAAATAAATCGTTTTGTTCAGGAGAGCATGAATTCTGGCGAACACCCTATGAGCAGATTCAAGGTCTCCAGGTAAGGGAATTTGCAAACAAAAAAATTAGTGAGGACATTTGTAGGAATAATAAGCACAAAGTCAGTATTGCTAGTCATGATTGAATTGAACAGGTACTTCACTGGTCGGTTGATGATATCTGCCAGTTGTTAGTGTCCATGGGATTGGACAAGTACATCCCTGAAATCACAATCAACAAGATCAACGGGGCCAAGTTCCTCGAGCTTGACGGCAACAAGCTCAAGGTTTGTCCTAGACTGTCTTTCCTCTCTCTCTCTCTCTCTCTCTCTCTATCTCTCTCTCTCTCCTCTTTCTTTTTCTCCTCTCTCTCTCTCCTCTCTCTCTCTCTTATTTTGTGTTGCAGGCAATGGGAATCCAGAATCACTCGGATCGGTCGGTGATGAAGAAGAAGGTGAAGATGATCAAAGTGCGAATTGAGAGAGAGCGGAAGATGCTGGAGAAGGAGAGCCGCGCTCGCACTCTCTCGCAGTCCATTCCCATCTAGACTATTCTCTCTCTCCTCTTCCCTTTCTCTCGTTCTCTCTTCTATTTCTCTCTACTTTTCTTTCTCACTTCCCTTCTTGTCATCCTTCATTCACAGCAGATGTATATACATAATAGTTACTAACATATTCTCTGAAATGTTGAGCTAGAGGTTCTAGTGCTACGGAGAGAATAGAATAGGCGAGCGGAGGAAGCGGGGGCCAGCCAGTTCGTGTTCTTCTTCAGTTGCAGCCGCACGTGTAGAGAGAGCATCTTTCTTCTCTCTTTCTGAGAGGAGAGAACGCTTCGCTCCTCCAGAGAATCTTTCACTTTTCATCCTCTTGTATTGTATATGCCTTCGGGATCGTCCCACCCAACCCAACTAACCCTTCTATATGATGCGACCCCACCCAAGTACCCACTCTTTTCCGGCATAACCACTGTTTCCATATCAGATATTCATTTACTTTCTCATTCTAAGAGTTGTTGATGACTATTGGAAGATAGTAAGCTTGATTTGTGCGCCTCCTATCTAAGCAGATGAGGTAATGTGTGTTATTCTTCCCAGTTACCATTTCATTTGTTTTTTTTATGCCATGCTTGAACCAATCGAAGTTCCCGTGGTCAAATCCGTTGCATCTTTCGAATTTCACTGATTTCTCTCTGAAAGTGATATGCTCAACGTTTTTTCTTCATAAATATTAAGGAATTTGTAATTTTGTGTGGTCCTCAAAGCAGAGAAAAAAGCAGATGCTGCGTTATTCCGTTTTGGTCCGTGATTTTTTCCCTTTCTCTCTATCTTTCTCTCGCTTCTCTATCTCTCACTCTCTCCCTCTTTCTCTCTGGCTCCTCTCTCTGTCTGTCTATCTGCCTCTCTCTCTCTCTCTCTCTCTCTTCTGGCTCCTCTCTCTCCTCTCCTTTTCGTCTGGTGTCTATCGACCGCTCGCTCAAAGGCTCCTTTCTTTAACTGTTGGAATTTTTAAATGACAAAATTGCATCGTTCTTACAGTCTGATGACGAATTTAAACTTCAAGGAAGAAGCAGACATAACAGAGAATTAAAGAGGGCGAAGAGAAATAGGACGGTGGAGTCCGATGCGACGTTTAATTGATGTGAAAACTTCTTCCCATTCGCGGGTTTCTCGAGATTTGCAATTTCTATTGGAAAGGGTCATGTTCATTAATCTCATTTGAAGAGAAATGAACTGGGCATGTCAAACAGTTTCACGATTTCTTGCACAGTTGAGGCACCGTGGATACTACTGTAATCACCACTCATTTTTCGCTATTTTACACTTCTGACCTATGTTACGCTCTTTTTCAACCTCTTACTGTATTAATTTTCCTCTTACTGCTCTCAACTTGCTCCTTCTCTGCACTGTTTTAATTCTTTAAATGTTTTCCCATGTCATTTTACCGTTAGAACTGAAGGCTATGATTTTCCAGGCGGTGTTGCTTTTTATGTGCTTGTAACTGCCGACTTAAGATGAGGTGCCGTCTCGGGCATGCCTTCGCCTTGCTTTCCGTGCTACTTCTCTCGACTTCGGCTTCTAATGTCCCTTCGGATGTTATCGAATTGAACGATAAGTTCATCGATGTAAAAGACGATGGCTACTGGTTTGTTAAGGTTGGATTCTTCTCTGTTTGAAACAGCTCTTAGTATTCGCTTGAATTGAGTTGTATGCACCTTGGTGTGCGCACTGCAAGCGACTGAATCCGGTGTGGGAGCACGTGGGACACAGTGTGAAGGATCAGGCACCGTCCGTCCGGGTCGGTAGTCTGGACTGCACTCGCTTCGCCTCCGCTTGCAATTCACTCAAGATTACCGGATATCCCACACTTCTCTTGTCAGCCTCTTTTTTTCTACTTATTCCTTGGTCTGTTGCAATCAAAATCGCTTTGGCGCAGTCTAAAGTGCGGTTGGTAAACAGTTTCCGAAATGGCGAATCGATCAACTATGAAGGCGAGCGAGAGAAGGAGGCACTGGTGGACTTTGCCTTGAAATGTTCTGCCCCAGCTGTTACTCCCATTCCCGATCTCATGCGATTCAACGAGGTTGCTTTTTAAAGCCCTTCAAATTCATTTCTTTCTGTCAAGTCAATTTGAATTAATCGGGATCCTGTCATTCATAACGTTCTGTTTATAGATCAGAGAACGTTCCCAAAACGAGCCAGCTTTTATTGTTGTTGAAGACGGGCCAGCTGCTCAAAAGTTAGCAAATCCTGCCTTTCTTTGGCGAAGAATAGTATTCAAGAAGGTTATAACTATCCCCTGTTGATCAATTGAAGTTATCCATTTACAGACAAGAAGATGCTCCCGCGGATGAGATCGTCTCGGAGTTTAAAGCGACTGCATCACGCCATTTTTACAGAACAAGGTTTACTGTTAATGTTTGCCTTGCCCTTTGGTTCTAAATCCATTTTTAAAGGTTTTACTCAATCTCTCGCGCTCTGGCTTCATCAGCGCTGAAATCAGAGGGCGTTGTTTTCGTTATTCGTGAGAAGCAAGTAGTTCCGTTCACTGGAAAAGCAGGTATTCCTGATTGTTGAACATTTTTGCTACAATGTACCTTTTGTTCTTCTTCAGTGGAATTAGGAAAGTGGGTTCTCGGCGAGCGCTGGCCATTAATTGCAAAGGGCACTCCTTCTTCTTTGGGGATTCTTGGGGCGAGCGAAAGACTTCTCGTTCTCATTCTTGTCAATCAGGTTTGTGGGATTTTTAATTGAATGTGCACTTTTTTTATTTAGCTTTGAATGCCCTCTTTTTTCAGTGATGAATATCCACTTGTAATTAATTTATCTTGAGGTGGAGAGATACAACAAATCGACAGCGACCGGAGTATTCTATGCAGAAGTGGCAGAGGCTGCGAGGGAAGCTCGGAAGGATTCCGTTCTCGCCCACTCCTTTCAATTCGCTTGGCTTGACGGCAACTCCCTGGCCAATTCCATCGTCTCCGGCTACGTGGATGTGCCTGGTGAGATATGCTTGAACTTCTGCTATTCTTTGTCTTCTTCATCAAAGGGGTTGTGATAAATTTTTTTTATCTTCTGTAAATATATTTCTTTAATATCTTTGATCGTATTTTGTCCTAGGCTACCTGGTGCTGAACCACTCTTCCTACGAACACTATCTCCCATTGGATTCTGCGGAAAAGACAACCAGGCAATCCCTCCTTCTCTGGCTTCATTCCGTCGTCAAAGGAGAACATCAACCGTTGGGCGGACGACATCTCAGCACTCGCATCTATCGCATCTTCTATGAGGTCTGCAGTGAGATTCATTGAATATTATGAGGACGACTCCTAGAAGAGGTTCCCATTGCAGTTGGTGACGAACGTGAAGCAGATGTTTGCCACGCAGCCTCTCCTTTCTTGCTGCATCTTCGGAGTGCCTCTCGCTTTCTTCTCAATCATCCTGTACACTCTCTGTTCGAGTGATTTCTCAGTGGATCGAGATGAGATCTACCCGGATGACGAAGAGGAGGTCGAGGATGAAGCGACCGAAGAAGAGCCGGATCACAACTCACCAATGGATGAGAATCATGAAAAGGCCGAGTGATTTCTTCTTTTCCACCTTTTAATGGTCAAATTCCTTCCTAATTTTTTTGATTGTGTGTCAGTTTTCATAGTAATTTGGATTTTTTTTTACATTTTTCTTTACTGTGTAATGCTTGTATCTCTCAGTCTATATATTACTAGTATTATTTTCCCATGTTTCCATGTTGATCTCATTTCGTATCTCTGCTCAACGTACTTTACATTTGCTGTTGTGCGGGCAATATTATTTCGAGATAAATCTTTACGATTAATCGTGCGTTATCGATTTTCTGCGGTTTCCTTCCACATAAGATATTATAGAAAGGAAGGTCTTTCGGCTGCAACATTATATTTTCTTTACAGTAGGACACTGCTACTGGTCGTCACAATGGTGTGTTTATCTATTTCGTTCTTTATGGGCTTTTACTTGAACGTGGATAAGAGTGGAAAGGGAATGAATGCAGCGAACTCCACTCATCAAGTTCATCGGAGCCAGACTTCCACGCCCGAACTTCGCCAGCATCGCAGCCATGAACCCGGCCAAGGCTGCCGCTCCCTCGTCTGCTCCTTCTTCCACAGGCATCTCCTTTTCCCTCTCTCTCTCTCTCTCTCTCTCTCTCTCTCTCTCGCTCTCTCTCTCTCTCTCGTCTCTCGCTCTCTCTCTCTCTCGCTTTCTCTCGTCTCTCTCTCTTTCTCTCTCTGCTATCTAATGAGTTGAGGTATGAAGCGTAAGGGTGCCTCTATCCCCGAGAGTGCCCTCCCTCTCCGCTTCCGCCGTCCGGCCATCGACGACTACGAATGCATGGCGATCAACGTCAGTTCCCAGTTTATTCATAGTTGCTGCCCTCCCCCCCCCCCCCTCCTAAATAGTGCAAGCTCCTTGTTCCCATCTTAATTGAAAAAAGGAGTTTTTAATCCAGTAGAGCAACGGCAAGACATTGTTGTCCTTCTCTCCCGTTTCTCGGCCTCCCCTAAATGTTGTTGTTTATCTCGCATATCTTTCCTAGTTGCTCTCTACTTATCATCTTTTCTCTCTCCATTTCCTCTTCTTCTCTTTCATTGCTGAGTGCCTTCTCAGTCACCCTAGCAACTCCTCCTCGAATAACGACTTCCGAAGTGAGCTCTTTGCCAATCAATGCTCTTGTATTACTCCCAAACAAGCCTTGTTCTTTTACTTTTTCCTGCAGTTTCATTCGCGCGATTGTTTTTCATCCCATGCCTGAAGTCGCCAGACTCTTCCTCTTAGCGCTTCTCTCTTCACCTTTTTTTTGTTTTCCTCTGCCTCATATTCCTGAAGTGCACTCTTTCTTTGCTTTAAGCTGTATGAAATGAATGTTTTTCAGAACGGAGGTTCGTATGGACTCCCGCAACCTTGAATCTCTCAACTTCTCTCCACAAGTCATAGGAATTGAGAAGACTGATTTTCGCTGTTTGAATTCTGGTAGCTTTAGCTCTTTCTGATTCGGTCACTTAGCAACCTCGTTTCATTTGTATTTCGTCCTAAGAAATGAATCCATGAACGAAAACTTGCAGTATTTTGGTATTATCCCGGTAAACCCGCTAACTATTGTTGAAGAACAGTTTGAGCATTGAAATTGATCCTAGTGGAAAGAGAATTGAGAGGAGAAGAACGGGCAGTGACCAAGGGCTGGCCTTTGCTGGCCGCCGCTTGGTATGGCTGCCTCCATTCTTGCCAGCACTGAAATGGACTACCTCCCCGGGTTCGAAATTCGCTTTTATTCTTTATTTGTATATTATATTTTTCTGTAATAATGAGAATTGATTGTTGAATTGCAGCACCTTCATCGAGAATGTTCAGCGAGAGAGACCATCTACCTCGTCAGGTTTATTGGATGCTGAAGGACTCGCTCGTCTCTCTCGCAATCGGAGAGATTCATTCCTCGATTCCGACGGTCTCCACGACGCACTCGAAGAGCTGCAGGCTAGACACTTTTCGTCTTCCCCTTCTCATCTCTCTCCCTCTCTCTCGCTCTCCCTCCCTCCCTCCCTCTCTCCCGCCTCTTTCTCCCCCTTTCTCTCCCCCTCTCTCTCGCTCTCCCTCCCTCCCTCTCTCCCGCCTTTTTCTCCCCCTTTCTGTCCCCCTCTCTCTCTCTCTCCCTCCCTCACTCTCTTTCTCTCCTCTTCAGACTGGAGACGATGCCGTGGTGTCAGTCCTTTGTGGAATGTTGACATCCTACATGAACGAGGGCAAAACGACAGGTGAATAGGCTATCTAATTCATGTTCTGGCTTTCCGATAGTAAACGATATGCTTGAAAATCGTGGCATACTTCTTAGGAGAGGGTGGCGGGAAATATCTGGTGGTGGGATAGACTGAAGTGGGCAAACAATGGCGGTGTCTTTTCACTCTCCTTCCATGAATTTTATACCTCTTTACTATCTCGCCGCGTTTGATCGCATTTTATCGGTGTTTCTAGTTGCAGAATAACTGAATAATGAATAGCCATAAGTTTGAATTTTTTTAAATCTTTAACGTATGAAGTATTTGGATGATTAGAGTAATGAGGGGAAAAGAAGATAAGATATAAGTTGAAATGGAGATGGTTGAGTGCGCGCGAGACGCGGACGAAGAGTGGCGCAGAGCGACGCGTTCTCCCATGCAATGCGCTCCCTCCGCAGCCGACTCTCCACCCCCTCCTATCTCTCCTCCCCCACCGTCGATGCTCTCGTCGACCTTCTCCTTCTTATCGCCACTAAAGGTTCGCTCGCTCTCTCTCTCTCCCTCTCTCTCTCCCTATCTCTCTCTTTCCTCTCTCTCTCTCTCTCTCCTCTCTCTCTCTGTCTCTCTTTCTCTCTTTCTCTTTCCCTCTCAATCTCTCAAGCTGGCTTATCTGTCTGTTACTCCCATTTGTGGGAAATAGCCTGAATTGCTTGAGAATGAATGAAGAAGAAGTAGTGGTTGTAGATGGGAAGACTCAGCTAAAGATGCGGATGGGAGGTCTGCTGGGAGCCTTGGCAGGGATGGTGAGTGAGGGAAGGCCGATGACTCCTCGCTTGCTCAGGCTCATCGCTCGCTCCATCAGATCACGTCTGTTTACTTTATTACTATTTTTATTTTCAAAGTTATTTAAATCGTCCTAAATAGCCATCGGCCTATTGAGCTTCCTTTTTTACCGGGGGTTTTTTTAAATTTATTTTCATGCCTTGATTGCTAAAACAAGAAAAAAGGAATGTGTGGGAGTTATCCTAATACCGAATCCCCTTTTGCGTTCTTCATTCTAAAGTTGTCCTTATTTTTCGAGAGCAAAGCTGGCGATGTGAATTATTGTATAGAGTCATGTATTTAGTAAAAAGCCACAACTGGCTCTCCATGTCTTCCTCTTATCCGAGAGTTATCTCATTAAAAATATCTATTTGCCGTTCGGATGCTCGCCCCAAACTACATGGAAAAGTGAGGGAGACTGAAGAGGGAGGGGCGAAGGAGTCCGAGAGTGCTCTGTTTACTGAGGAGACTGAGAGCGAGTGAAGTAAGCAACATTTACAAGTTCAAACTGACGAAGTACCTCGAAGTAAAAGGACAGAAGGGATAGTGCGAGGCTGAGAGATATAGTTTGAGAGAGAACGAAAGAGAGAGAGAGAGAGAGAGAGAGAACGAAAGAACAGTAAGAAAGAATAGAGTATGAGTGGCAATGGGAAACTGAAAACGAGGACAGTGGACGGAACTTAAAAACATTGATAAAAAGAAGGGAGGAGCGGAACTGATGTTCCATTGCTTGAGCAGTGAAAGATTCGTGCTGTACTCCTAACTCTTTAATATTCCCGTGATCCTGATCCTTCAGCCCGCAACGCGCAGTTCGTGAGTCGGCTCGGCGACTTCCCGAAGGCCGTTCTTGCCAGAGCCACGGAGAGCAGAGCGAACGGGGAGAGCATGGCAAGACATCTCGAGATTCTCTATCTCGCTTGCAAGAATAGTCAGTTCAGAGGGGAGAGAGACAGAGAGAGACAGAGAGAGAGAGAACAGAAAGTAGGAACTTTAGAGGAGACAAGGCAACTCTTGCGAAGAATGTTTTGATAGTAACCCACACCGAGAGAGAGAGAGAGAGAGAGAGAGAGAGAGAGCTACTGAATTTCTTCTGTTTCTGCAGAAAAAAATCAAGATGTGATCCCGAGAGGATTTATATATTATATATGTTTGTACGTTAATCACAGATAATCACTGGCTCAAGACCTGAAGAAATAGCATTATTTTGCTAATTCTTTTGAAGAAACGAATTTCTGGAAAGGAGTAAAGATTTAAAAAAAAGTATTTTTTAAACAGTTGGTTGTTGAGAGCGAACGCGTTCATCCCTGCTGTCGGGGGGAGCGACCCGTTCACTGGTCTCTCTGCTGGACCGACTCTCCTCTCAGCTCCGCGACCCTTCCCCCTCCACGCTCGAGGCTTCTCTCCTTCTTGTCGCTCTTCTCAAGCTCTTCACCAATTCCCGTCAGTCTGTTATTCCCATCTATCACGTGAGTATGGAATGCACTTCATATCTCAAAGATGCTAGAATCTAGACTGTGGGAGGAGGAGAACGATAATCTCTCTCTCTCTCTCTCTCTCCCTCGCATTTTCTTCATCTGCTTGCTTTTTTCGTCCCAAGTTTCTTTAATGCTTGCTTTGCCATTTCCTTCTCTCTCTCTCTCTCCCTCTTTCTCTCTATCTCTTACTCTCTTTCTCTCACTCACTCTCTCTCTCTCTTTCTCTATCTATCTCTTTCTTCGCTCTCTCTCACTCTTTTCTCTCTATATTTTTCCTCTTTTTCTCTCCCTCTTCTCTATCTTTTACTTCTCCCTCTCGTTACTCCGCCCACCACACCTTGTTGTAGTGCTTGTTGCTTTTCTCTCCACTTTCATTTCCATGCCTTCATCGTCCCAAGATATCGTGAATGGCTGTGTTGAGCCGTGCCCTCTTCTCCTTCCCATCGCAGTCTCTTCTCTCATCCTTCCCCCCTCTCTCACCAAACCGCGCATCCTCGGACAGCATCCAACAGACATTTCCACTACTCTAAATGGATCTTCTGATTGTGGAAAGAGTGGAAGAAGTAGAGAGAAGAGAGCATTGGCAGGGAAGGGCAAGGAAGAGGTGATTGGGGCCGGCCTCATCCCAGCCTGCCAGAGATGTCTCAATGCACTATCCAACAACAACGACTCAGCTGCTCTGCAACTTCAGGTTTCCTTTTTCTCTTCTCCCCCCCCCCCCTTCTTCTTTTCTCACGATCTTGTTCATGTCTGTCCTGAAAATCCCCTTTTACTTATTTATTTTGTTTCAGAGATGTGGTTTTATAGTTCTGATTGAGCCGCTTGAGCTTTTCATTCGGCGAGCATTTTCTTCCATATTTTTCTTTTTCATTGTGGATCATGCGAGTGCCGCTGTATTATTTTCTCACGGATTTTAAACTGTAGCAAGGGTTACTTTCTCTCTCGCTCGCTCTCTCTCTCTCTCTCTCTCTCTCTCTCTCTCTCTCTCTCTCTCTCTCTCTCGCTCTCGCTCCCTAAATCACCATCTCTTTCTCTGCCACTAGATCTCCATTTTTTAATGATACTTCCTCACCTTCCCAGAGATCTTCCAGTGAAAACAGCTGGGTGATTTGGTGTTGTTGATGAAATTCCTTGCATTGCCAGCTGTTTGTATCCCGGGTGGCTGTCATGCTTTCCTCTGCAGACAAGAGAGATGAGGAAGTGACTACACACTTGTCATCGTAGAGCGAATATCTAGTCTTAATACTAGCAGATTTGTTGAAAATAGTTCCCAAAGGAGTGTCACTATAAAAATTAGAGTTACCCTGTTCGATGAATAAGAGTACGAATTGCCTGAAGGACTCGCTGTGCGCTCTTTGCATCCGCTGCGTGCCTGCGGAGCGGTTTCCTCTGGCCGGGAAGGTCTTCCCTCTTCACTTTGATCTACCCGCCAGAAGAGCCAAGACTGCCGCCAGGAGAAGCATCACTTCATACAACAGAGCCAGTGACGACGCGCGTAGCAGTGGTCCTTTCCATTCCATTCATTATCCTATCTCAAGGATGTAATCCTTCCAAAGTTGCTTTCCAAGTAATGTAAAAGTAAACAATTTTATTTTAATGATATTTACAATCGTTTCGCCATTGCAGACGACGATGAAGGAGAAGAGGCGCTTATTGAGGAACTCGGAGAGGACAGCGGAGTGTCTGGAGGAGAAGAAGAGGAAGATGAGGGAGTGGAGGAAGGAGACGGAGAGGGCAGACAGCCTGAGGGAAGAGAATTCATCCGGCAGCAGACTGACAAGCCTAATCTTGCCAACTATGCACGGTTTCTTTCCTTATCTATTATGTATGAACTGTAGTGAATAAAATAGAATGAGACTGCTGAGAGTTGCAGATTCTTCTCCGAGAGGAACGGCGTTCTGAAGCGGGAAAAGAGAGAGCGACCGCCCGTGCCTTACACACAGAGCATTCTCATGCAAGTCAAGGTCAGACTGGAATCAACCTTCTTTCTTCTCTTTCTTATTTATCTTTTAAAGAAGAGCAAGTCCGTGATGGAGTGGTCCAAGATCGCCTTCCCTGACCTGGTCGGGCCGGACCGAGAACTTCCGCTTCAGCCTCTTCTCTTCAGCACTAATGCCATGCGGTCTGCTATTATCGCTATTTTTATTTATTTATCGTACATGAAATTAACATTTCAATGTGACAGGACAAATATAAGAATGGAAAATGCCTTGGTGTAGATGCATTATTGAGTCCTCTCTAGTCCATTCGTGGAATATTGAGGGATGAGTAATGAAAATTTTTCTCGTTAAGACTCAAGGAATTCCTTAATAATTATATTGATTTTTGCCTATTCAGATATCGTCACAAAAAGACATATTGAGAGAAAGAGTGTTTGTGTGTGAGAGAAGAATGGCTATGTTCCTTTGATTGTAGAGAAGTAGCAGCAACAGCCACGCGGAGACTCGCGAAAGGAGCAGCAGGAAAGGCGGGTAGAATGAACAGAGTCGTGTACTCTCTGGACTCGCTGCTCGGTCCCCAATCCTCCTCCGCTTTCTCGTGTCAACAATGGAATTGGAAACGACGACAGATCAAGGTCGGCAGCTATATTATTCTTTTTCTTCTAACTATAAAATTCAGTTTCTTGTAGACTGGGCAAGGTGGATCTTCAGTATGATCATCTTCTCTTCGAGAGTCGATTCGAATCGGGCAATTGCGCACCGCTATTCAGGTCACTCTCCTCTCTCTCCTCTCTCGCTCGCTTTCTCTCTTCCCCTCTCTCTTCTCTCTCCTCTGGCTCTCTCTCTCTCTCTCTCTCTCTCTCTCTCTCTCTCTTTTTCAAATCTTTATTTCTTTAGGTAGACACGCACCATTATGAGCTGATTCTACAACCGGATATTAACCAATCTCGCGACCACTTCCAGTGGTTCTATTTTGAAGTTCGTTCTATTTATTTATTACTTATATTTTGCTTATCTTAGTTTCAAATTTGACGGACTCCATGTTTTAAACGTTTCAATTTCTGAACTGAGCAGTGAACCACGCAGATATCCAATGGAGAAGCAAATGTGGAGTACACCTTCGAGATTGTCAACTGCCTGAAGTCTTCTTCCATGTTCGTCCATGGTAGGCGTACATCTCTTTCATCTCTCCATCCTTCGTGATTCATCTTTTTTTGCTTCTGTGCAGGAATGCAGCCCGTGGCATTCTCAGTGGGAGAGGCGGCGGCGGGGAGGCCGGGCTGGGTCCGCTTCGGCCACTCTCTCTGCTACTACCGCAACCACTATGTCATTGATGCGGAGGGGGAGGGAGAAGCAAAGACAGGCACGCATTCTTCTTCTAATCTATGATTACTCCACTGATTCTCAGGTTCTTCTCTCTCCGCTTCAACTTCGCTCTCCGCCACAGAGGGGATATCCTCTACATCGCGTATCACTTCCCGTACACCTTCTCGTTCTTACAAGTTTGCCCTTATTAAATCGCCTTACCAATTAGAACGGACTTAAAAAAATTGCCGCGGATTTGATCGGATTAATTATTTTATTTTCTTGTTTAGAATGTCTAGTTGAATGTTTGCAGGCTTCCTTGGAATGCTGGCTGTCTCGCACCCTCCCTTGGGTGAGTGCACGAAGTGAAGTGATCGGCCACTCCCTGGCAGGCAATCCCCTCTCTCTGGTTACTGTCACTTCCCCCGGCAGTCGGGCCGACTTGGCAGCCAGAGATGTCATTCTTCTCACTGCTCGAGTTCATCCCGGAGAGAGCAACGCCAGCTGGATCATGCATGGTTATTCATGTTCCATTCTAGCGTTCGCAAGTCTGAAGTATAGTGATTGACAGTTGTTATCCTTGAGGAGTGCTGGAGTATCTGCTGACGAGCGAAGACCCGGAAGCGAGGGAGGCCCGGCAGCGTCTTGTCTTCAAACTCGTCCCAATGCTTAACCCAGACGGGGTCGTCGCAGGCATGTTCTTTTCCTCCCTCAGCCAATCAATTTCTTTTTCCTCTTTCTTTCTCACTCATCCTCCCTTAGCATTTCAGGGAATCATCGCTGTTCTCTAACTGGCCACGATCTGAATCGTGTTTGGGATTCTCCCTCTCGCTCCCTGCACCCTGAAATCTACCACTCCAAAGCCATCGTCCAGAACATTGTAAGACTATTCTAATACTAAAGGAATGAGAGTGAGGTTATACATGAGAGGATAACTTTCTTCCCTCTGGTTGAACAGTCAACGAAATGATAGAGTGGCATAGGGAAGAAGATGAAAAGTGAGTATCGGCTAAGGTGTCATCTGCATTGTCGCCTGGTGATCCGTCTCTGCGTGCTCCTCTCCTCTTCCTTGACCTGCACGGCCACTCTCGCCGCTCCAGCTGCTTCCTCTACGGCAACAACTCGGAGCAGTCCTGGCTCTCCTCCGATGCCTTCTCTCCTTCACTCGACTTCATCCAACTCCCTGGAATCTTGGAGACTCGCGCTCCCGCCTTCTCCATTCAGTCAGTTCATTCTGCCATTCTCCCAATCATATCATCCATTATTAGAGACATTAAATTCAAACTCGAGAAACCTTCAGCCTATGTTTTATTATTTTCATGACATATTTATTCCAAAGTTTGCAGCGCATTAATTGGATGTTAAACAATTTAGATTTTGTATTTCTGACTGGTTTGACCACCTGGATCTAGCAGTCCTACATTTCTTATATTTTGCTAAGTGCAGTTTTCTTTTATTTATGGCTAGCCAAAATGCGAGAGCGATCAATTGTGTCTACCGAACTGTGCTTCAGGTCGCCCTGTAGAATATTGTTTGTTTCGGTACACGTTTCAATGAAAAGATTGAAGGGGATCGGAGATGTGTTTGTTGCAGGAATTGTCGGTGGACGGTGGAGAGGTCGAAGGAGGGATCCGCGAGGGTCGCTCTTTGGAGACAACTCGGACTCTCTCGCTCTTACACCATGGAGTGCACTTACGCGGGATTTGACGAGGGACAGTATAAAGGATATCAGGCAAGCCGTCATCTCTTCTTTTATATATTCAATTTGTATTGTTTAGATCGGTATCTGCGAGCTGAAGGAGATTGGGCGGAACCTGGTGCAGGCGGCTCTGGAGCTGTCCAAACTAGCGACGGAGTTGCAAGTGGAAGGAGAGAAGGGGGAGGCAGCTTCTACTCCCAACACGCGATCTTTCCATTCTCTCACGGAGAGTTTAAGAAGAAGTCTCGTCATAGAACCATTAAACCCACCATGCTATTAACTTCCTGCATATTTGTCGTAAAAATGCGCTGCGCGCTTCAAATTGATCTTGCAGAGGATGAAAGACTATTACATAACATTCCTTATTCCTTATTATGCAACTGCACATGCGTTTCTTGCCATTGTCCAGTATTTAAACTTGCATTTTCACCGGTTGGAAACTAGTGCCAAGAGCATTTCTTTGTACGAGTGGGCAACTCATACAAATTTAGAGGTTGCAAGGGAGAATATCTACATAGATCTGTCTTTTGGTTAATGCGTATTCGGTATTAGAATGAATGATAAACACTGTTAAACATGCTGTGATTGTGCAGAAGAAAGTAATGACTAAGTTGTTAAGTAGGCTCGAAAGAAGGGGAGGGAAATAGGATTAGCCAGGGTCGGTTGGCGGGTTGCGTCAGAGGTCACTTGGGGCAGCCACCTGCTTGGTGTCACGAGAATGGACGGGAGATTGACACTTCCAGATTGGACGCCGCGGGCGGAGAAGCGATCATAAGGAGATAGAGGAACAAGTCTCTGGAGGACTGCTATGACATGACATCGAACTGGCTGGGGAAGGAGGAGTACGGTAGGACGACAAGGAAGAGGAAGGCTGCAGCTGACGCTCCTATCTACAGCCACTCCAGCACCACTCAAGCGATGCTGGCCAGGTTCTCCGGTTGTTGCTGTGATCTGCTTGAGAGAGAGAGAGAGAGAGCGAGAGACGGGAGAGAGAGAGAGCAGGTCGCGAGAACAGAGAGGAACGAGAGGCTGAAATAGAGATCAGAATGAAGAGAATAAAAAAGGCATGATAGAATGAATGGCAGGTACTTGTGTAGCGTGTTTCTTGCTAACGGGACAAGTAATGTGTTGAAACAATCGGGACGCAAGAGTTTTTGAAGTGTCTCCAGGAATGAAAAGAAGGAGAGCACGAAGCGACCCTTGGAAGGAAGGTTGTACTCTCTCCTTCCCCTCTCTGAGCCCTTCCAGGAAGGGGCCTTCCATCTACCCTCTTAGGCCACATCGCGACAAGTTGCAGAGAAAGGAAGAGTGACGACGAAGGCACGCCGGAAGGGAAACATCTGAGGGCTGGGCCGGATAATAGCTCAGGAGTATATTCATGTAATGGCTTGGCCAGATTGTTGCATAGAGTGCAATTGAGCTTGCTATTCCTATCTCCCTCTCCTCTCTTCGCTCTCCTTCACTCACTCTCTCTCTCTCTCTCTCACTCTCTCTCTCTCGCTCTCCCTTTTCTCTGTCTCCCTCACTCTCTCCCTCTCTCTCCCCTCTTTCACCGTCTGTCTCTCTCTCCGTAGAATCTGCGCATGTGTCTGCCTGGCTACTGGAGCCGTGCTTGCGTATGCCAACTGCATTCTGAGCATGTTCGCTTTCTTCGTCAGACACGCATTCTCTCCCAGTTATCCCTCTTCATATCCTTCTCTGCCTTTCTAGCGCCAGATATTTTATCTCTTAATTTGATTAAATCACTTGTCTTATGGCCTTGGTAACAGATAAAACAAGCATACTGGGGGCTTATTCAGTGTTTCTCCATTAGCTTTTTGAAAACAAATGCAAGCATAAGACATTGCAAGCATAAGACATTGCAAGCAGATTCAGAGCATGAGCAGTTGGGGCAGGCTTGTTGAAGTAGAAATGTGCATCATGCAGTAGAAGACATGCTAGATTCGTTAGCAGGTGTGCCCTCCATTTGAAGAAGAAGATATAAGGAAGAAGAGCTTGCAGAGGCAGGAGGGAGAGAAGATGGAGAGATAGAGACAGGAATAGAGCGAGAGAGAGAGAGAGAGAGAGAGAAGGAGACCTATCAGTGTCCTTGTTGATCCACTTGAATGATCTCGAGATCTCCTTCCCTTCGTTCATTTGTCGCCCTCTGCCACTCTAAGCTGGAGACATGCAACTGCTTGACCGCCTCCTTCCCCCCTCTAAGCTCCGCCCACTTCTTCCAAATGGCAGCCAGCCATAGGGCATAAGCATGTTTCTGGAAGAAGAGCAACACACACTCGAGATGTTCTCGACGACGAATGCAAGTGCCCCGAGGATGTTAACCTCCGGCGTCGCCACGGAATCCTCTGCTCCCTCCCCTCCCACACTTCACTGCTGCACTCGCTCTCAATCTACCGTATCCACCGGGGCAGCAACAGGATCGGCTGTTCTCAATCCAAATGGTGAGGAAAGAGGGAGCAAGCGATCGAGAGAGAGAGAGAGAGAGAGATTAAAATAGCCAAGGGGTGAACTGTTAACTTGTCACAGAAATGGCGGCCCTGCAGCTGTACATGTGGATGAGCACTGAGATGGCGACAGTAGCGAGGATACAAGAACTGGCGGTCAAGAAGTCAAGACTTCCTCCGAGTCTTCTTCGCCCGTCACTACAGTCAAGGAGAAACTCATTGGGGTAGATCAATTTTCCTCTCTCTCTTTCCCTCTCTTGCTCTCGCTTCTTCTTCTTCTTCTTCTTCTCTCTCTCTCTCTCTTTCTTGTTCACTCTCTCCCCTCTCTCTTAAATTCTATCGTTATCTCTCTTTCTCTCTCTCTCTTTCTCTTTCTCTCTGTCTCCGTCCTCTCTCTCTCTCTCTGCCTTCTTTATTTATATCACTCTACAGTACTTGTATTTAGACTACTGGAATCTCGGCTTCTTCCTCGTTTTCAATTGCAAGCCTTCTGGAACGGAAAGAGGAATGTAGCGAAGCATCGACAGAGAAGAAAGGAGAGGAGAAGCTGAGGCAGGCGGCTGAGAAGGCTGCCGCGACTGTCTACACTCTCGATGCTCTCGAAGGGAGCGATGGGAGAGCGAGGTGAGAAAGAGAGGGAGAGAGTGAGAACGAGGGGGAGAGGGAAGGAGAGAAAGAGAGTGAGAGGGGCATAGGGAAGAGTGAGAAAGAGGGAGAGAGGAGTGATAGCGAGAAAGAGAGGGAGAGAGTGAGAAACGAGAAACAGAGGGGAGAATGAGATCGAGAAGAGAGAGAGAGAGAAAGTGAGAACGAGAAAGAGAGAGATAGTGAGAAAGAAGAGAGAGAGAGAGAGAGGCAGAGAGTTTGATCAACTTGTTCCCGTGGCAGAGGTAGCAGATCCATTGGAGGGGGCGCCATCAGAAGCCGCGCGACTTCAACAGAGAGTGGATCGAATGGAGAGAGAAGCGTCTGTGATGAATGCGGCAAGAGCTATGCCACTTCCAGCAATCTAAGCAGACATAAACAGGTGAGAGAGGGAGAGAGAGGAAGAAATGGTTGGTGATGAGGAAAGAGTAGTGGTTGAGACGCATCGCCCACTGGACTCTCCACACGCCCGCCGCTGTCCCCACTGCGACCGAGTCTACGTCAGCATGCCCGCTCTCAGGTTAAACTCTTATTCTTTTTTCACTATTCAGCGCTTTCTCAGGGAAATTTAACAATGCTTTTTTCTGGTCATCGGTAGATTAAACAAAACTCGTGAATCCTACATACTTACCGTACTTTGCTTCTCCCTATCATCTCTCTCTCGCTCTCTCTCATGCCTGCTCCTCCTCTCTCTCGATATCCCGTCTCTCTGGTTTTCCTTCTCTGTGTCTCTCTCTCTCTCTTTCTGTCTCTATCTTTGTCTCTCTCTCTCTCTCTCTCTCTCTCTCTATCTCTTCTTCCTTCATTTCTGATCGTATTACTAGTAGCTGCATTGTATGTAGTTTCTCCCCCAGCCTGTTTCCTCCTCCCCGAAGTGGCCGTCCGGGTGGCTCGAATTGAACGGGCAGGTGGCAGATTGCCACTAGTCTCCGGTCATCACCGGCCGGTTGCGCAACCCGATCTTGCTCAGTCACTGCTCTCCCCCCTCTCTCTCATCTCTCTCTCTCTCCTCTCTCTCTCTCTCTCCGCTCCGCCCCCCTCTCATCTCTCTCTCTCTCTCCTTCTAAGCCATGTTGCACTACCCTCGTGTTCTATCGTGAGTTTCTCACACGGTCAAGCTCGGTCACATCTGCTTGTTCCATAAAAATGGCTGGTGCTGGCAATCTGAGTGTAATGAGGGAGAGGGCAGCAGACGAATGATAGAATTGCATTGTCAATGGAGCATCAGATGAGAGCTTTGTTAGCAATGAAGAGAGAGAACCCAATGACTTCCTCTTCAGTATGCATCTCTCCACTCACAATGCCACGCACTCTTGCAATGTCCTGCGGCAAGAGCTTCTCTCGGTTATGGCTTCCTCCAAGGACACATGAGGTTGGTACCAGGATTATCACTCTTTTCCTTAGGCTTACTCATCATATCTTTACTAGTAAACTTCTCCTCTCTCTCTCCTCGCTCTCTCTCGCTCTCTCTCTCTCTCACTCTCTCTCTCTTTATCTTCCTCTCTCGTTAATTTCCCTCATCATAACTCTCCCACCCTTTCCGCCCACTGATTGTCAAGGTAGTCCACCTACCGTATCCCTCAAATTGCAGATCTCATACTGTACCCGTCCCTTTGGCTGTGCCACTGCGGCAAGTTCTTCGCTGATCGTAGCAACTTGCGTGCCCATATTCTCACACATACTGTTGAGTGGAAATCATTAATGATTTTATTACTGTCACTCTCTTTTCTTCCATCTCACTCTCTCTCTCACTCCGTCTCTCTTCTTCTTCTTCCGTCTCACACCTCTCACTCACCCACTCTCTCTCTCTCTTTCTCTCTTTTGTTCTTTCCAAGAAGATGAGCACTAAATCTGAGTCGGCTTTTCATGGTTGTGGTTGTCTGCGTCTTCTTCTTCCCAGTGTTCATCTCTTCTACCATCCCATCTATCATGGGGATCAGAGTCCTTCTCTCTAAGCTCGACCACCTTGTTCTTCGAGTTGTTGCCTGCTTCTAAGGCGTGTTCACATGATGACACGAGCTCGTTTGAAAGAGAGGGAGAAAGAGAAAGAAAGTGTGAGAGAAAGGGAGAGAGAATGAAGGGCGTAGGGGAGAAAGAGGGAAGAGATAAGAAGTCTTGGTTTCTCATAACGGCTCGGCCTAAGCCAACCGCGCAAGAGATGAGCACCGACAGTGAATGGCCACGCAGCTTCAGCTAGCATGCATGGCAATTCTGTTCACTGCCAACCACCATCACGAGTCATCCATTACCACGCCTCTTCCCCCCCCCTCCTTCCATCAACAGTGACATACTTTCTGCCCTCCTGCTGCGTCTGCTCATTTCACTCTGCCGTCGGCGTCTTTCGAGGGAGTGAAAGAGAAGGAAAAGGCCACTGCCTTCTTCGATGAGGCACAGCCGCGGCCAAGAAGGCCAAGGCACGAGAGAAAAGCTAACAAGGGACCTCTCTAATCTCGCTCATGATATCCTCCAGAGTGACCGCATTAGTGAAATATTTTTTTTCTCCGCATTCCTTTGTATACAGAAGGAAACTTACGATTAGTCTAGTGTAATGCTACAGGAATGTTTGAATTTAGGAGTCGAAGTTTTCGTGTTCTGGGTGCGGAAAGCGGTTCGCACTTCGAAGTTATCTGAACAGACACCTCGAGGCTTCCTGTCGGTCTGAGAACGCTCTGCCAATTCTCAAGAAGAAGAGCCATCCGGATAACGAGTAGTGGAGAGAGAGAGAGGGGAGAGAGAGAAGAAAATAGAGAGACAGAGAGGGAGAGGAGAAAGAAGTGGGTTCGTGAAATATGTAGAACTGCATAATATGTATCGGGCTAGAAATGCAATTATAGGTAGCGTCGCTGTAACAAGATCGCGTAATTCTTCAGAGCTGTTACTTGTGATGTCTGCTATTATTTTTTTGATAAACAAGAAATTAA
>CALZFC010000112.1:0-192500 GCA_945643635.1 Allodiplogaster sudhausi
GCCACGGGAAAGCACCGACGAATTGCTATCATCACACCATCTATGCCTCTCTTTCTCTGCCCCCTCTCGTCTCTTTCACTCTCTCTCTCTCTCATCTCCTCTCTCTCTCTCTAAGCCGCGCCCCCTTGTTCCGCTGTCGTTTTTAGTTTGCTCGCTCCGGACTTGCGTCGTAATCGAAATGCTGGGGACGGACTGATATATGAATGAGATGGCATAATTGCGTATACAACAGATGTACAAGAAATGAGTAATTGTGGGGAGCAATTACAGGGAAGACAAAGTTCAGTCGCATCGTCCAGTTCACTCATGTCATTTTTTTTTCATTTTTTTCTCTTTCCCTTTATTTCTTTCACTCTCTCTCTCTCTCTCTCTCTCTCTCTCTCTCTCTCTCTCTCTCTCAGGTGGTGGACGACGCGCAGAATCGGCTGAACACGTCGATGGCGCGCGCGCACGCCGTCCCTGGACGAGAACGTGCAGAATGTCATCCGATCCTGGAGGACCAGCGACGCTGCACGGCGAAGGAGATCGAGACTGCCTTCTCGGCCAAGCAGGTACGTTCATATTGTCCATTTTATTTTTTTATTTATTGGTTATTTTTATTTTTTATGTATTTAATTATTGATTTTTAGTCTTTAGTTATTTTTACACTTCCGTTTTCTGAATGAAAATTTTAAGCCTCTGATCTCTTTTTTTGATTCATGGATAGCTTTTTTAATCGATTAAACTTTTGTTATTGATGAATTAGTCGAGCATTTTCTCTCTTTTTCTTCTTGTTCTTCTCTCCTGATCACGCCGTGGCCACCACGGGCATCTCCTTTAGTTTCTAATAATTTCTCCCCTTGCAGTTCCAGCTGACAATGCTGGACAAGCGGATTCAGCAGATGTCGAGAAGCTCGGCCAGACCATCGAGTTCAGCACGCGCGACTCATCAAGCATGCCACGCCGACTGAGGTGAGAGAGAGAGAGAAGACAGAGAAAGAGAGATGGAGAGATAGAGGGAGAAAGACAGAGAAAGAGAGATGGTGAGAGAGGGGGAGAGAAGACAGAGAAAAGAGATGTAGAGATGGGGGGGGGCAGAGAAGACAGATAAAGATAGATGGAGAGATATGAGGAGAGAAAGACGGAGAAAGAGAGATGGAGAGATAGGGAGAGAAAGACAGAGAAAGAGAGATGGAGAGAGAGGGGGAGAGAAAGACAGAGAAAAGAGATGTAGAGATGGGGGGGGCAGAGAAACGACAGATAAAGAGAGATGGAGAGATGGGGGGGGGCAGAGAAGACAGATAAAGAGAGATGGAGAGATAGAGGAGAGAAGACAGAGAAAGAGAGATGGAGAGATAGGGGGAGAGAAAGACAGAGAAAGAGAGATGGGATGGAGGGAGGCGGAGAGAAAGAGAGATGGAGAGATAGGTGGGAGAAAGAAAGAGAGATGGAGAGATTTGGAGTAAAGACAGAGAAATAGGGTTGGTTCAGAAAGTCAGTCAAGACTATATGGTCCAAGGTTCACTGGATGCGTTGCCGTGATGAGGAAGTGATAATGGGGGTAGGGAAAATGGGCTACGGACCTCCCGCTGCTTCAAGGAGAGTAGAGAGAGAGAGAGAACCAGGTATGGGGTGAGCGAAAAAAAACAATAGTTGTTGGGGGGAGGGATAAGTGAAGCCATCAAGCTGAACCATCCTTGTGTATGTGTTTCTCTTTCTTTCTCGTCCCTCCACCTTATTCCATCGGTTCTTCTTATTTAGAGACTAAGCGTGCCGATTTCAAGAAGAAATGGAGAGAGATTAAAGTGTTTGAGTAAGAGAAAGGAAGGATGCCAGACAGACATCATGGTTAGACAGAGAGGACTCCTTGGGGAGCATCTTGACAGGTCCGGTGCAAGCGAAACGAGCTTGCACTTTTCCTACGCCCCATCGTACGCAATTCTCCCTGAGTCTTCATCTCTCTCTCTCTCTCTCTCTCTCTCTCTCTCTCTCTCCTCATTCCTCTTCATCTCTTCCTCACGCGTCTGCGGGCCAGTGTCAATTATTCTGGCTACATCTTGGAAGACGAGATTGCGTCTTATTTTACTTGCTGGCTCTCTCTTGCACTTAGAATGCATGAGGGGAGGGGCATAAGAAGAGAGAGAGAAGAGAGAGAGAGGAGAGAGAGAGAGAGCAACCAATAACATCATTCGAGTTACATATGTTCTAGTTCTTTAGTTTACATCAGCGAAACTCCCCCGAGTATCGAGGGGAAAGGCCAAACTAGAAAGGGACGAGAAAGAGAGGGAGAAGAATATACTGCGGGCCTTGGCGAGTCCTTTGCTTTCGCACCTCCAGGCCAACCACTGTGTTGTGTATGCTGTTTACCAGCAAGGGACGAGGTTGGAGCATTGATGAGCTAATTGGCGCCGTACAGTGCCTCGTGCATTGTTTCTCTCTCGCTCTCTGCCTCTCTCTCCTCTCTCTCTATAACTGTCAGACATCTCTTATCTCCTCCATCTCTAGTCTTTCACTCTTCCATTGTCCGCCACATCCATTTCCATTGCCGCCTTCACATTCCCACCGGCCAATTATCGGGTGTGCTGATGTTATTGTTCGGCAGCACTGTCTATCGGACGTCCGGCCATAGACATGTGGTGAAATTATAGCAGGAGAGAGAAGGAGAAATGTGTGTGGGAGAGAGTGAGCTTTGCTAACGATGTTGTGGATCGGACAAAGAATATGCTCTCTCTCTCTCTCTCTCTCTTACTCCTTGGTAGATATCAACCAGGCGGGACTAGATCCCAGACAATCTTGCCTATGGGTGCAGCACTCATAGGCAAGCTAACATTGTTACGACCGATCTTTTATCCATAATTCAAGAAGGACTCAGACAGACTGACAATGAGAGGGTTTTCCAACTCTGCCCTCGGTGGTTCTTCAGCGTCTAGTCGCGCTGAGATCATTTGAGAAGGGAGAGAAAAGAATAAGCAGAGGCTCGCTGAAATGCTAGAGGAGACCGGGGAAGAGAGAGAGAGAGAGTGCGAGGGAAAGAGAGAGAGAGAAAGAAAGAGAGAGAGAGAGAGAGAGATTTTCTTGGACCGCGTGCACTCCGCTCCCACACCCCTCCACCCCCTCTCCCGTTTCCAATGTGCCCTCTTTTGTTTATTCAGTCAAAGAGCTGTGTACTCTCCCGAGCGTGTTGGGCCGTTTAAACAGAAAAAGAAATGGAAAAAAGAATATCTTGTCTGGGTGGTCCCGGAATTCGCTCGTCTAGCGAGAAATTGGAAGGAGGGAGAAAGCAGTAGTTGTTGTTTATGCATAGCCATGTCTGGAAACGAACACAATTTTCATCTGACGTCTACAATTTCGTAATCGGAGAGAGAGAAGTCTCTCTCTTTCTCTCTCTCTCTCTTCTCTCTCTCTCTCTCTTGAGATAAAGAGGAAGCGAAAAATAAGCATTCGACATGGGTGGTCCGCGTCCTTTTGGTCTAGAATAGTCAGAAATGAAAAAAAAGAAACGAAAACCGGCTATCAGGCAGAGAACCGAATATGGAAAGAACTTTATATTATATAAGTGGGAGAGAAGAGAGAAAGAGAGAGAAAGGAAACGACCGCTCGAATGGCACTCTCTCTCTCTCTCTCTCCTTCATTTTCCTTGTTCATGCACTCATATGTCTCGCTCATATATATATATATAGACAGCGCTGTCATTTGCTTGAAGTGCAATTGGGAGTTGTGCGGGCGAGCAAATTGGCTGGTTGTTGATGTGAGAGAAGAGAGAGAGAGAAGGAGAGGAAGAGTAAAGTTTGTTCCAGCAAAGGCAGCAATTTTTCCCATCATTCATGCCTCCGTATCCACCAGACAAGGTCAGAAGAAGCCGCACTAAAGCGCAGTCGGCCTTTCTCCTCATTTGGTGCCCATGAAAGGACCAGAATTTGACTGAAGGGAGGCGGGGTGGCACCAGACAGTGAGGGGTCTACGGGGATGGGATGGGCGTGTGGGGAGTGGGCAGCAGCAGAGAAAGGGAAAGAGATTAATGTAAATATAAAATAACAGTAAATACTATTTATAATATAATAATAAAAAAATTGCAGGTGATGGTGTTCAAGCAGCTCCTCGATACACGCCTCAGAGATTTCCTGTCATTCAACCCTGACGCCGGCAACATTCTCAACTCGCCGTACGAGGTGAGAAATAGGGGGTGGTTCAGCCACCCTCTTCTATCCATTTCCAGATTCACCCCTCAGAAAGATTTATGAGGAGATTAGGCTCGCTTCTCGGGAGATGGAGTCTAGACGGGGTGAATCGGTATGATGATGATGATGAAAGAGGGAGCCCTTTCATTTCTCTGTCGGCTGATCTCTTTTCCATCTCTTCTCTCTCTCTCTCTCTCTCTCTCACTCTCGATCGATTCTCGTCTCTCTCAGGCATGATGCTACCTCAGACTCATTAGACATGCTCTCGAAGGATGCTTCGTTAGAGTCTAAACTAGAATCGATGAGAAGAAGACGTAGTACACTTTGTACGCTAGCGGCGGATTGTTTTGATGATGCACAGGAAGAGCCATATAAGACGCCCCTCTCCAAGAGGAGGTCTAGGGTCTACTGATCTCGGTCGGTGCCAGGCTAGACTCACTCCAGGAACAGACATTCGACCGGCCCATTTCGGAGGCTTAACGATGCACATTAGGCGACCTTGTGGCTTCCTTTACTGTTGTAGAACATAATCAAAACAGGGATTAATGGAAAATTGTTTGGAAATTGGGATCTTCTCGGCGAGTTTTCAAGTATATTCGAAGGTTGAGTGCCACTAAAATGGCAAGGATGAGGCAGGTCAATGGTCCGAGACCCAGACCGGAAGGGACTGGCATGAGGCGGCTTTACATGACTTGACGCCAAAGTGCAATCCGCTTACCACCACCCACCACCCCTTTCGGTAGGGGGGGGGGGTGCATGCACCTCTGCAGGACATGAAGAATAGAGCAGGCGGTCACTGTAAAGTGTGCGGAGAGAAGAAGAGGACCAAAACGAGTTCCGGCGAGTGTAAAGAGAAGCACCTTTACAAGGAAGAACAATTTATTAGTTGAAGACTGTCAGGGAAATGGGGCGGAACGGGATGTTTGAGAAATCGAGTTGGAGTGTACGAAATGGAAACAGACCGCGCACACAGGACATGGATGACTAGGGGATTTTATTTGCGGGATGCAAAAATTTCTCTTGAAAAAAAGGCGAGAGAAAAGAAAAGCACCCGAATCCGAATAGGAAAAGGGCCAAGGCAATGAGGCCCTTCTTGCCAGCCTTGGGATTTTAAATAAATAGAAAAAAGTAGTAAATAATTTATAGTCTAAAAAATTATTTAAAACATATTGATTCAGCTCGAGATCACGCAGCTGAACTCAACGGCTGCGCGTCAAAAGCTTGGCGGTCTTCTCGGACAACTTAAGGTTTGAGTTTACTTTTTTCTCTGCGATTCATCTGCCTTTCGCCAGATGTATGAGTACAAATCTATCTTTCCTACTCAAGCAGAAGAAATGCTGCCTATTTTGCCATGAGATTACGGTATCATTTAAGTGTGTTTTCTGTGTTTATTAAGGGAGTGTAAAGATATGACTGTGATTTGACCTTGCAGGAAGCGGAAGGGGCCTGGGCGCGGGAATGGCGGCCTCTTCTCTGGCGTGCATGCCTCCGACGCCTATCGGGCGTCCGCCAAGCCGCATGCTCATCCCCACGCCGACCATGACTGGCGGAGATGTCAGCTCGGTAGGCTTCTTCTTTTCATTAGCTACTCGAACTTTATTTTTCATTTTTATTGCATATCCTATCTTCTTATTAAAAAAAATCTGAATTGGAGCAACTTCTTCGCAATTTTTTTTCTAAAAAATTTCTACATTTTTGTTCTTAAAGTTTTTTTTAAGTGAGTTATACAAATTTTTAAGAAAAATTTATTGATGTAGTCAATAAGTAGATATTATTATATTATTCTATCATTGTTTTGTTATGATGTAAATATTATTCTTCTTCGAAGATGCTGCGCGGCAGCGCACCCCGCGACTGTCTGTTGGACGCCATGTCGCTCATGGGCAATCCGGCCGCCGCGGCAGCCGCCGCAGCCATGGGTCTCGCTCGCTCCCTCCCGTCCAAGCAGCCCTCGCCGCCCGCCGAGCCACTCCTTGGCTCGCTGCCAACTCCCTTCGGATCCGCCGATTCGGCTGGTGAGTCCTGTGAACCTTTTTAGTGTCCGTTTATTTAATTGCCAATTTTAATTTAACTTGTTTCTCTCTTTCTATCTCTCTCTCTGGCCCTCTTTCTTGATGTCTCTCTCTCGCCCTCTCTCTCTCACTCGCCCTCTCTCTCGCCCTCTCTCTCTCTCTCTCTCTCTCTCTCTCTTCAGTCTCTGGCCTGGTCGCCAACTATGAGAAGTGGTCGGCTGCGCTTGAGCCGACGATGGCTGCTGATGACGCGGGCCGTGACGTGGATGGCCTGATCGACAAGATGAGCATCTGCTTCCCGCCCAAGTCAGCGGCGTTCAGTCGACCCCCATCTTGGATCCCTTAGCCCCCCCCCCTCACGCTTGAACCCTGTAGAGGGGCTATCTCGGGACCTCCCTCCTCTTAAAGTTGGAAGAAGACGCGTGTCTAAACTTGTGCTCTCCTCTTAGCAGATCGCAAATCAAGCGGCAGAAAATGATCTACCACTGCAAGTTTGGCGAGTTTGGCGTCCTCGAGGGCCAGTTCACCGAGCCGTCCGGAGTCGCTGTCAACGGCCAGAATGACATTGTCGTCGCTGACACGAACAACCACCGTATCCAGGTGAGAGTGGGGAGCGAAGTGTTTTCAAATTATGTTTGCGGGACGATTAAAACTGCTGCGCCTATTTAAGGTGTTCGACCGCGAGGGCCGCTTCAAGTTTCAGTTTTGGCGAGTGTGGCAAGCGCGACGGTCAGCTGCTCTATCCGAACCGGTGAGTTGCTAGCTGATAGTTCAGGCATTTATTTTCCCGCCGAGGTTTTTTACACAGTATTTCAACCTTTTTCTAGTGTCGCAGTGAACAAGCTGACGGGCGACTTTGTCGTCACGGAGCGATCGCCCACCCATCAGATTCAGGCATTGTGTTTCTCTCTTTCTCTCTCTCTCTCTATCTTTCTCTCTCTCTCTCTATCTTTCTCTCTCTCTCTCACTCTATCTCTCTCTCTCTCTCTGCTTCAGGTCTACAACCAGTACGGGCAGTTCCTGCGTAAGTTCGGCGCGAACATCCTGCAGCATCCGCGTGGCGTCTGCGTCGACAGCAAGGGCCGCATCATCGTCGTCGAGTGCAAGGTTCGTGTGTGAAATGCGAAATGACTAGTTGACGGAATATATAAGGTATATGGCCATCCCTGTTGATGCCTTTGGTGGGCTCACGCCTTTCCGAATTTCACACCAATTTCCATTCGGTCGACTTCCTCCACTCTCTCTCTCTCTCTCTCTCTCTCTCTCTCATTCTGCTTGCTTCGTACTCTCTTTCTTTCCGCTCTGTCTTTCTAATCCTTCCCTCTCTTGCTCTAGTTCTCTCATTCCTAGACACTCTCTCGCTTTGTATCTCTCCCTCTCTCCAACTTTCCACTGCTGCTGCCTCTTTCTAATAGCGCAACTCAATTCGCATGAGCAGTCGTGAATTTGGAAAGCGTGGCGCGATGAAAGGGAGTCGAAACCTACTCGTCGTCTCTGCCCCTCACAAGTGCGCTCTAACCGTCTAGCACTCTTGCCCAAGGAGGGCGGGTTGGAATAGCAGCAGTGGAAATGTTCGATTGTCAAGGGTGCACTGGGAGTAGAGTCGAAGTTGGTGAGGATGTGGGCTTATTTCCCTCTGGGAGAGAAGAGCTGCATCCTTTCATTCAGTCTCTCTGACTCTCTCTCTCTCTCTCTTCCTTTCTCTCTTTCTCTCTCTCTTTCTCTCTCTCTCTCTCTCTCAACGATCCTAGACCCTAACAGAAGCACAATTCAGCAGCATATAAATTTGCGGGTTGTATACGGAAGTGATCCTAAATTGTTGACATGATCTCACAGGAATGGCTGGATTGTTCATTAGGGTATTAGTTTGACGGAGTTCTAAATAACGAAACCCAGAAAAGGCAATATCGCCAGATTTTCTTTGCTAATGGTTGAGAGGAGAAGGAAGACTTTTGAAAGGAAAGGAAGTGCTCGAGAGAAGAGGATATTTACCACTTTGCCGGCTCTTAACCCTCGCGAGGTGATAGTCAGATTGATAGGTATGGAGGGTTGTCGTGAGGGAAGCAGCGCTTTTGTATCTCTTTCGCTTTAGACCTCTGTTCGGTTGATTCTCTCTCTCTCTCTCTCTCCTGTCTCTCTCATACTCTCTCTCCCCTCTCTCTCTCTCACTTTCGCTCTCTCCCATCTTGCCCGAAGCTGGCACTTGGGATTAAGTGCGCAAACATTAGAATGAAAGAGCAGGGAGCAAGCATTGGTTGGGATGACCCTTGGGAGTGAGTCCTTTTCCTCTCCCTCGATGTGGCCAGTCTAAAGGGTTTTATTTGATCATCCTTTTATATCATCACCTTTAGGCTTTGGTTGTTCAAAGTGCATATATAATTGGAGAAGATGTTGGGGGTTGGCGGCCTGGAGCAACAGAACAAAATAAGAATACATGAACGAGTTTTCTCCATAATAATAATAAGAATAATAAAGATTCTTTATTCTTCGTTATAATTTCTTTTTAAAGAAGTGTAAAAGAAAATGTAAAATTACTAATAACAAATGGATAGATAAAAATAAAATAATATTTCCAGGTCATGCGAGTCATCATCTTCGACATGTACGGCAACATTCTGCAGAAGTTCTCCTGCTCACGCTACCTCGAGTTCCCGAACGGAGTCTGCACGAACGACAAGAATGAGATTCTCATCTCGGACAACCGGGCTCATTGCATCAAGGTGAGAGAGAGGGAGAGAGAAAGAGAGCGAGAGAGAGAGAGAAAGAGAGAGAGAGAGACACCAACTGTAGGAAGTGAGTGAACTACGGCATGAGCAGATCAAATGTTGATTTTTGAGAAAAGTAATAAGCAAGTAATAATTTGCAGGTGTTCTCGTACGAGGGCCAGTTCCTGCGTCAGATTGGCGGAGAGGGAATCACGAACTACCGATCGGAGTGGGCATCAATGCTCTCGACCAGGTCGTCGTCGCTGACAATCACAACAACTTCAATCTCACTGTCTTCGACCAGGTACTCGAGGGTGTACTGTACTGAGGGTGTACTGTAGCTTTGGGCTTCTCTCTTTGTGTCATGCTTCTTTAGGTATGCATTGCAGTCATGGGAATAGACATAAGTGTCTTTTTAAAGAATTTAGAATCCAGAATAGACTGCCGATTAATTAAAATACCTAATTTATTTTTTTCCCATCTAGAACGGATCGAATTTTAGTAATTAATTAAAATACCCTTCTAATAATGTTTCCTACAGAACGGAACGATGATCGGTGCTCTGGAGAGCAAGGTGAAGCATGCGCAGTGCTTCGACGTGGCGCTGGTTGACAACGGCTCGGTGGTGCTGGCATCCAAGGACTACCGCCTCTACCTCTACCGCTTCATGCCTTCCAACGGGGGCGCCGCCACAGCCACAGAACTCACTTGCGCCTAGGCTAGAGGTGGTCTGAGAGGACCTCCCAGGGCCGCGCCGGACACCATCCCGAGACCCCATTGGGTATCCTTCCTACATCTCTCCGCTCCCCGGCCCACCCAGACCAGTAAAGGCTTCTAGACCCCGAAGCTGCCGCGCTTGCACTTCTTGTTCCGTAACCCGATGAAGTCTCCTTCATAGTTGTTGTATATTCTCTCTGTCCTCCTCTCTCTCTCTCTCTGCTTCCTCTGCCGATCCCCTTCGAATTGAGAGTTTATCAGTCCAGCGCGATGAGAAAGCGACGCTTTGTGTATAATTGTTGTGTACGTTTTAGAGAAGACGGAGAGTGCTGCCTAGTTCTAGTGTGCGCAGTGGTGTGTCTGCGTTCTCTGTGTGCTTTCAAAGTCGAGAGAAAACTAATACCGTATTGCTCTCCCACACACAGAAGAGACACATTCACATTGTTGTGCCCGCGAGAGTTTCAGTGTGTCACACTTCATAATTGTTCTGTTTATTGTTGTTTACTTCTCTCTTTTTTCTTTCTCAATTATTTTCCAGCTAATTTGTTGCCGAGTTTATTGGTTGGCTTTTCTCTCTCCGTATCATCCTATATAATCATATTATCTGCACAAGCCCGACTGTGTATGTTTTTATCTCTCGCTATCCCTTCCCTGCTTTCTTTCTCTTGTGAGGATACCTGATAGTCTTTTATCCGACCCCCCCCCCTATCCCCTGTCCCACTTACCCCGAAGCCTAGAAAGACACAAATACTCTCACAACGTTGTTATCGTATACCGTCTATGCCAAGCGCGAGCGAAATTTGAAAAAAATAGTTTTGGCGCGAAAAGAGCTAGAGCAAGCATGCTGACGGTCAAAATGTGGTGCATGTAATAGTCCCCAAAATGTGCATAGGCTTTCCCTCTGTAGTCGGGCTACATATACTGTTTCATACATCTTCTCTGCGTTACTTTTTACTCCCTCTGTCTCTTTCGCTCTCTCGCTCTCCTACATCCCTCTTGTACATACACTGCCAGTAACCGATTACTATCTATCTACACTATCCTCTGCACCCCTCAGTCTACTGTATGCGCACTGTAAGCGCGTCTGCACTAAGCAAGAGCATAGTCTGCATGGGAGTGTGTAGCGGTATTGATGAGGCGACTTTATCCAGTAGATCATGTGCACATTTCCTATTCTTTCTTACTTTTCCCCTGCTTATCTGGCTTCTTGTATATCTCTCTCTCTTTCTCTCTCCTCTCTCTCTCCCTAAGTCTTTTGCTCCCCATCCTCCTCTCCCTCTACTCCCAAACACCCTTCGTATTCGTATTCTTTTCGTTGTTTCATATATGACGTTTTATAGTTGTTGTTTTTCTTCCCATTAAGAATTTGCCTTTACTCCCAGTTTTACTAAAGGATTCCGAAATGTATTGTAATAACAAGAGATGTTTTGTTAGTGATTCGTTGTTTTTTCTTTTTCTTTCTTATTTTTCTTTTCTCATTTCTTAGCGTTTGCTATTGCTTTTCCTTTCTCCCTCCCTCTTTCTCTCTTTCTCTCCCTCCTTCTCTACCACGCTCTCTCCCACTCTCTATCTCTCCCTTTGTTCGCACAGCTTCTCTATATTTATTCGCTTCATCAATGCTTTCTCTTCAGTCCACTGCATATATGCTAGTCAGCTTTTTGTAGCCTGTAATTCTTCTTTTGCTTCTTAACCCTCCTCGTTAGTATTCGCTTACCCCATCCCTCTCCTCCTTTTCCCTCCTTATTTGTTTCTCTCCAACTGGGTGCTAAACATTAATTCCTGAGACTTGGGTATATTACACCTCTCTCACACCTCGAGGCGCACAAAAAAGAGAAGAAGAAGATATTCTCTCTTCATTGTTGTTCTCCTTCATCGTCTAGTAAAGAAAAGGTCATCCATTGTTGAAGAGCCCCGTCCTGGTTCCTATATCTCAAATGTTGTTTTCTCTAAATATCTTTAGCCATCACGAAGCTTGCTCCAAGAATGATAAGAGAAATTTGATTAGCGCGGGCGCAGCGTTGTTGACTGACTTTTCCCCTTCTTTCTCCCCTCTCTATTCTATCTTTTCTTCCATATATTTTTTCACCCCTCTCTCTTTCTCTCTTTCTGTGTTCCTTACCTCCTGCCCCTCCCACGATTTTCTCGGTTGTTATTGTTACTCCAGGCTGAGTATGGAAATGTGTGATGCCGATTTGAATGGATATGGTGGCTTCCAAATGTGTTTTATCCCGTGTCTGGTGAGAGCTGCTTGTCAATTTGTTTTTGCTCACACTATTTCGTTATATTTCGCTGTTATGGAAGAGAATGAACAGAAGAAGAAGAAGAGAGGTTCCATTCCTGTGTGCCACCTCCTCCACCCAAGTGTGAGTGTGTGTGATGGTGAAGAGTGGTGTCATTCACGAGCTGAATATGGTAGAAGTCACTGGTAGAAGAGAAAGATGTGAGCAGTGAGCACCACAGCCAAGGAAAGTAACCGCTTCTGGTCGCCCAAGGCAGAGATAACAACATATGAAAGACGAAAAAAATGTATAAAAAAAGACCACAATGTTCCCAAGGAAATTAACGGAGTCAGGCAATAATCACTCACACCTTCCTCATCGTTATAATTGCTTGCTTTGTGTAAAATGCTTGCTGAATTTTGTTCCTAAATATTATTCCACCTTCAATGAGCTACCGTGGTTCCCTTCGTTCTATTCGCTTTCCATAGTCTTGTACACCCGCATCTTCTCTTTGTACTACCCCTTTTCTTTTTTTTGCACCAAAAGTGGAATGGCAGACGTACACGCTTTCTCTCACCACTCCACCCCTATTTAATCGCTTTTACTGTTGTTTATATAATATAATTTGATGAGCGAGTGATTTAGTGGACGACCGTAGAGCTTCTCTTTTCTCCTGCTGTTCATATTGCCTGTTGTGTGGAACCGCCCAGCTCGACCCCTATTCCCGTTCCCATCCTCCTGTTCCCCCCTCCACCCATTGGGTACCCCATCCTCCCTTCTTGCCTTTCATTGTGCGTTCTGCGAGTAACTGCTGGTGTTGTGGTGGTGTGTGCGTGGAGATGTTAACTCAACAAGACGGTGGGTTCTCTGGCATTCTGCATCTCTCGTTGCTCTTGCAGAATGAAAACTCCTGGGTAAATTTGTTGCTCCTCTCTTTATTTCTCTCTCTCTCTCTCTCTCTCTCTCTCTCTCTCTATCTCTCTCTCTCTCTCTCTCTCTCTATTTTCTCTCTCATTTTCTTCCTCACTCACCCGTGTTCTCCTTGAGCCTCTCTTCCTCTGCTATAGAAGCCAGCGCATGCTCTAAACATCGTTCTCCCTAACTCCTCGTATATCTCACCGGTTGAAATATTGTACTTACTATATCCTCTCTCTCGTGAATATGTTTTTCTCTCTCTCGAACTCGTGCTCGTCTTCTTCCTTCTCGCGGGTCACTTACTCCTCGCAACCTGTACTAGTGGGTGAAGTCACTAGCGGAATCGCGTTGGCGCCATATGGATATTCAGGACCCGGCCCTTGCCTGGGTCCCGGTCCCTCGTCCACGTTTGCGGTCTCGTATTGCGCGCCCACTCAGTAGTCAGCGGCTAGATGTACCCCGCCCCCGACTCGGTCCCTCCATGCCCCTTTGAAGATCCGGTTCATTCAAACTCTCTTCTCCAGCAAACATTACGGGAGATTTAGCAACTTCGTTCCAGCACATTTGTCTATGTTTTTATCCGCGCATTAAAGAGGCGTATAGCTTTCTTTCTTTTATCTGATCGTATTGCTGTATATTTCCTTATCTCTCGCGATTATTCTCATAGTTCTCATAGCTGGGTCTCTCTCCCTTGCCCCCCCCCCCTCTTATGCTTACACTCTCTCAGATCCCCGTGGTAATTTCAAACTCGCTCTTTCTCTCTGTTATTATCAGCCTGCCTCAGTTGTTATTGTTTTTAAGAGAAAAAAAATGTTTTTTTTTATTTGTTTTTTTTTCATTCGAGTACACGTAAACCGAAGGACCCTCACATTTTAAACGAACGCATTTTACTTCTTCTTTCCTTCTTTTTTTTCGGCCATTCGTTTTCGGAGTTCTCCCAATAGTTCCCACCTGTTCGCCTTGCTTCCCTTCTTCTTTCCCGCATGCATTGGCTTCTCTACCTTCCTCACCCCCCCCCCCTCTCCTCTACTCCAGGATGCCCATCTCTTTCTACGTCATCAAAGGAGCCCGCAGTCCACCACCGAAATAACAACTCTTCTCGTGTTGACTTCTCTCTCTTTCTCACTCATGAATCCTTCAGTGGAGAAGATGAACAGGCAATAGAGAAACTATCCATCTTACCAATTCTGACTTCTCTTTTACTTGCTGACGCACATATTCCCTCGCTCTCTCTCTCTCTCACTCTCTCACTCTCTTTCTTCCTCTCTCCCGAATTGTGTGAGCATTATTTTGGCGAGTCGCGCGACATTTCTTTCATAGCATTTTATCCTGGGTAGATGTCTCGTCTCTTCTGCTGGCTAGTGCTCGGATAGCGATTTGTGTTCTGTCTCTTCATTCCTTTCTCTCTCTCACTCTATCTGTTCTCCTGCTCCCCACCCCAAAAAATAATATGCGGGATATATTCTGTAGTCTCTCTCTGTCTCCGTGTTCATCCTCCTCAGCACTTTTCTCACTCGCTATCTTTCCGCGAATTCCTATTCGAATTTCAGCTTTTTTGTCATAGGAGCGTCGTGCTTCCCGGTTCCCTCTTCCCCTCCTCTTCCATACCTACTCTCTCTCTCTCTCTCTCTCTCTCTCTCTCTCTCTCTCTCGCCTTTACCACTTCTTTATTCAAGTCCCAAATCTTTCACATATATCTATATCTCCACTCGTATATAACATACTTTATACATGCATATATATCTATATCTATAATTACGCGCAGAGCGCTAGTTTCCTCGATTTGTTGTTGTCTCCTTGGTCGCGTGAGTTTTCATGCAGAGATCGCAGCCATGAGCCCCCGATCAATGGAATGTTACGTTCTTATGTACAGAGAGAAGTGTGTGAAAAGCAGCCAGACCGCACATCATAGCCCCCCCCCCCTCCCTTTCCAAGATCCTGCTCGATACCCTCAGCCCCATTCTTACAATTAGATCGAACAACGCAAATCCAAAAAAACAAAATTATTAGCTTCGTTTTTCATTGAATAAATACCGAAAAGTTATTTTAAATGGATCACTGGTTAATTTTCAATTGCCTCTAGATCATTGTGCCCTGTTTTGCAGTTAACACTTCAAACTAATTCCTTTAAACAGCTATTATATATATAATATTACTGCCGGGCAGTATGCGTGAGCATGAAGCTCATGGTAGTGATCAGGCAGGCCCCGTCACCCTTCACCCCTCGCCCCCTTTCGCTATTCCCACCCTCGCTTACCCGTCGCGCAGTGTGCAGCCTCGCTCGGCTTATTGTTTATTGTTGTATCGGATAAAGCAGAAAACGGAAGCAGCGTGGTTCGGTGGCAGTGCAAGTTTGAATCGAAAGTATTAGCTACTATCAGAAAAGTTATAGATTAAAAAAATGGATACTACAAAGGGCGAATGCTCTGAGAGAGAAATACGGGGAGGACGGACACACATGATTTTAAACGGCTAATGGCTGGGTCTCGTAGAGATTCCTTCCGATATAGTGAATCCGATTGACCGGCACTCATTCATCACCAAGAATTTCATTCATTCATGTACAAATTATTATCTTTACCATGGTCTAGTATTTTAAGATAAAAACCAAACACATCTGAAATTCCTTTTTTATTTACTGTGCTAGACGATGAGTACTGTGTCTGGGGGGGGGGAGTTCAAAAGGTCGGACTCTCTAGTGGACTTGGTTGGACCAGTAGTCGGGTCCTGCGGTGGACGGGTGGGCGGAGCATCCTATCCAGTTAGCACTCGGTCGCTGAATCCTTCTCCTCCTCCTCTTCGTCAATTCGGTCGAGGCGCGCCGGCGCCGACGCCGTCTCGTGAGCGGGCGCGAAATAGTCCTGAAAATGATTTTGATTTTTAAATATATAAAAAAGACTGTAAATAAATAAAGTGATAAACATTTTTATTAATTTTTAGTTGTGGGCTCAACTGAAAATTAAATAGATTTTTTACACTATATCTTATTGTACATGATATTTAATTTAATTATTTATTCACATATATAAACCTTGCTGCGAATGCTGCTACCGAAGACGAACTCGAGCACGAACAAGTTCAGGACGACGACGACCACCATGACCGCGAGGTTGATGTACCTGAAATATTACAAGGAAATGTATATATTTCCTTATCTTATTTTATTTTTTATGTTTTCTTTTGTCTTTGCTAGATTTATATTATATTTATTTATTTTATTCAATTTGCTGCCGTGGATGTCTTCAGCCTTAATATGTATTAGAAATTTTCCTTCGATCTATACAAATTGCAGAGTATTGCCCACGTACACTTCAGTGATTCGTTCCTTGGGAATGAGCTCATGCGTTGCGGGGCTTCGCTTCACGACGTCTTTCGCTTGGGATGGCTCAACATCCATTCATTATTAAAGGAGCCCAAAAACTCATGCTTAAATTTGAGCCTTTTTTCTTGACCCAAGGGTGAAATTCCTCAGCAAAATTTCAGGCAGTTTAGCTAATATGGCCCCTCTCCCTCAAATATTATAGAGCACGATTTCAATTTTTTGGTGATCGTCGATATGTAACAATTAGCTCTCTAATGAAGCACCTTCGCCAACGCGACGGAGATTCGCTTGAACACTGCCTCGGGCTTTTTCCAATTCCCTTTAAAATGTTGAACAAGTAAATTATAAAGAGAAGTAGCATAGTGATAGAAAAGAAGGAAGGGAGTTGTGGAAGGCAGAGAGAGAGAGAGAGAGAGAGATAGAGAGAGAAAGACATGCAGTGAAAGAAAAGGAGAGCGAGAGACATAGAGGTAGTGAGAAAGAGGCGGAGGAAGAGAGAAGGAAAGAAAAAGAGTGGACCAGGGAAGCAAAGGTGCGAAAAGAGTATCCACTCGATGACCGCGGAGTCATTTGCATATGTTGCAATCTGAAAAATAGTAATGATAAACAATTTAGTAATTAGTATTCGTTCTGGAATTTGCTAAATTTCACGTTAAGTTTCTGTGTGGTGCAAGGTGTAGAGCGGTGGACAGTGGGGTTGGGGAGAGAACGAATAGAAAAGAAATGTAATTACTGTATCTTCACTATTAGAAGTAAAATAATAAAACGTTGCTTGACGCTTTTGCTGAATGTTTTTTTCTTTATTAAAAATTTAAATTGCCTCAGTGGTCGTCTTGGGGATACTGCCAGGGATTGCAATGACAGCGACAAGGAAAAGCTGGACGAGAAGGAAGAGGGGCGACATTGCAGAAGGTGGAGTGGGAGTGTGAAATGGAAGTGATGCAGAGGAGGGGTGAAGGGCCAACCACGTTCGACCGAAAAGTAAAAGGAAAATGATGATGAGGGTGCTTAAAGGCAACTCGTTAATGAAGAGATATTATTTATACAAGCAAATTTTAGTCGCAGTGATAAAACCATAGATTAAAAATTATATTTATTTTTTAATGTGAAGTACTCACGTTATAGACAATGGCCATGGGACGATTATAATTCATCATCATACTACTACCCGTGGCTCTGTTTTATTAATAAAATGATGGTGTAAAGAGACAGGGAAAGAAGGAACTCTGGTACTGCTATAGCGGAGTGAGCACGTACAGCTTGGATCCGAGCATTTTTACTTTTCTTTTTTTTTAATTTCGCACACGGCAACGCATTTCGCCATTTCGCAAAATTTTAAGGCTTTATTTCATATTCCACTTTGTCGTAAAGCAACAGTCATGACTAATTTGAGACAATCATATTTACAATCAATCAGTTATGCGGCCTTCTCATTCATATGGTAAACACAAATGCAAGTCTGAAGAATAGAATCATTCGACAAAGATTTAGCAAATGAAGACAAGCAAAACTGAAGAATTCCAATCTGTTATATTATAATCTGTCACGGAGATTATGAAGAACTTCGCAATTTTTATGGCTAACGTAATACAGATTGACAGTTCAAAAATCTCAGTCAGAACTACTAGAAACTTTTATTGGTAGATCGAGAGCTTTAATAAAAGTCAAGTGCAAAGCACCAATAACATTGTCATCAGAGAGAGGAGAAGTAAAGGACAGCATTGATCGATACCAGTTCATGTGTAACCGAGAAGAAAGATGAATCACTCGTATGAGCAGTCAGGGGACGACTAACGAAAAGAGAGCGGGATCAGGAAAAATACATATGGAGAAATATATCTGATCCTATTAGTTCCAAGAGCGAGGCTGAGAAATGCTGAAAACAAGTGAGAAAAACTTCTGGGAAGAAAGAAGAACAAATTGCGGGCGAAGATCAACAAACACCAGCCAGCCAGTTACTATTAGTATTCGTATGCAAATTTAATTTTTGGCTACAAATTAAATTAAAATCAATAAAATATTTTGTCTGGTAATTGTTGTCTCTCCTCAACTGGTTGTCCGGCAAATAGCGAAAGTACCGGGCCAAATTAAATAGACTTTCACTTGACACCGTGTCTTACCCGTCATGCCTGGACGGAGTGCATTTTAACAATAAAAAGCATAGTAGGGAATTGAGGTATGCAGATCATGACAAGCTAGCAACAATTACAGCAACAATCAATCATGTACTCCTAGGGCGTCTAAATGGCGGGTGGCTGGGGCATTCCCCCCCCCCCTCAGACACTTTCGAGTCCACTGTCGGAGTGGGGCGACCCAATCTGATGGTAGATGCGGGTGGAGGGGGGCTGCACGAGTGCGCGGTAGGAGGAGGCGCCGCCGAAGCCAATCGAGGACCCCGAGTCGAGGGGAGAAGTCGTCGTGGCTCCCGACGAAGACTCGCCACTCTTCGACGAGTGAGAGGAGAACAGACCGTAGGTCAGGGGACGGCAGCCGCCCGCTGCTACTACGGCCGACTGCTCCCACGGGCTGTCGTATCTGAAATGCATTTTCTGCTTTTTATTATGTATACATATGTATGTACTTGACACAGTTCTTCCACCTGTTTTCTTTCTCTCCTTCCCTCCTTCTATGTCGCCACTTCAATCCACATTCCCCATACTCCTCTTTTCTCCTTCTCTACTCTGTCTTCCAGGGGTACTCGTTCTATCGGGAGAGCTGTCAGCAAAAAAGTGTGAAGTGCCATTTGTATCCGATTGACGGGGGCCATAAATCTACCTAACCCTGAGAATGCCAAGAAGTGGATGGGCGGATGTCACAAACCGATGAAGATGTATAGAATGAGATCCACAGGGAAAGCAATAAATTGATAGAGAGAGAGCGAGAGAGATAAAGTTTACGAAAATGGGCACCGGGGCCAACCCCCGATATTTTATGGATGAAGATGAATACATTATGACCCTGAAGGAGAGAAAGGAAGGATTAGGAGAAACAGACAGAGAGAGAGAGAAGGAGAAGGCTATCCTTAATCACACCTGGACCCAATGAAGTCCATTCATTTTAGGGGTTGTTAATCTGATTGTGAGTTAGAGGAAGCCTCCCTCGCTCTCTCTATCTCTCTCCTTCTCAGTCCCACTCGCCCTCTCTCTCTCTATCTTTCTCTCCCCCTCACTCCTTCTGACTCTCTCCCTCTCTCTCTCTCTCTCTCTCTCTCTCCCTCCCTCTCTCTCCTAAAACCTCCTCTCTTCGTGGTCGAAGGGTGGTGGCTTGGCAGTAGCCATGCCCAAGAAGTGTCTTGTCTGTGTCTGATATGGATTGTGTCCATGGCTGCTTCCTCCATTCTGATGCCTCGTCTTCACCACCGAATTCCTCCCTCGCAGACTTCTCTTCTGGCGACAGTACGCAACCACCAAGCACGACAGGGCAGCCGAGACGGCATAAACAAGATATAATAATTCAATTTAAAATTTTTTATTTATATTTTAAATCAATTTTTGGCAATTGTAAAAATTATCTGCATAATGTTTAATTTTTGTTCAATAAAAGCTAGAAGTAAAATACAGTGGCGCTCAGAGAAACGTGAACTTTTGGTTTTTACACATATTTTCCTTCAAAGTTTATGAAAGTTAATGAAATTTTCAGGGTTGCTTCTTTATACTCTCAGAGCATTAGTAGCAGATTATTGGTCTCATTGATCCACTACAGGTCAAGAACAAATCAATAATTTGAATTACCCAGTTTTGCACATTTATGCGTGCTAGACAAAATGATTTATTTCTTTGGTATTATCGTAGTTTTTATTCGATAGATGGTAGATATTTATTCTAGAACATCTCTGTGATAACTTTTTTGTCTAATAGCTATTTTATCACATGCGGTTACATGATGCCTGCCTCCAGGTCTCGATCCATGCATGCGGCCTGAGATGCAGAAGGTATAGGAGGATAAAATCCATCATTTACTGCTATACTATGGTAATAATGATTTTAACATATTCGCAGAGAATCATTGAACTTATTCCGAAGGCTATTTGAGCTGTGGAAATTATGTGCCAGCTATTTGTGCACACTTTAGATACCACGGTCAACTTTGGTCCGCAGCGCGGAAGTGCTAAAAGTGATGTTGTGCAGGGGTCCGTTTTTGGAAAACGGTTTTGTCTATCTATTATGATAGTTAACATGCTTTTCCACATTCAGAAACCCTATTTCATCCCTGGCTTGATGAGGCCACAAGGAACAGTCGATCGTTTGAATGTACCCTGGCATAGAGGATTACGGTGTATTCACAGCTGTCTGTTTTACCTAAATCGCAACCTTAAATTAGCTAATTGAGATTTAGACTATTGCAGAACGCTCTGTTAATCGACTAAAGTTAACTTTGACACGATCTAAAAAATTTCAGGTTTAGTTTCCTGCCTTCTACAGCACCGTACAATTCTAAGGTTAGGTACATTCAAACGATCTACTCCTTCCTTTGTGGCCTAGCGATGCCAGAGATGAAATATATCTAGCGATGCCAGAGATGAAATATAGATGAAATATATGAAATGATGCCAGAGATGAAATATATGAAATATATGCCAGAGATGAAATATAGCCAGAGATGAAATATAGCTTCTGAATGTGGAAAAGCCTGTTAACTATCATTATAGTAGGCAAAACGGTTTTCCAATCACGGAGCCCTGCACAACAAACTACTTTTGGCACTTCAGCGCAACGGTCCAAAGTTCACCGGGTTGTTCAAAGTGTGCAAAAATTGTTTGCACCTAATTTCCACAGCGCAATTGACCATTTAAATTAGTTTAGTAATTACCTTCGAATATATGGACATCATTAATACTCTAGGCATAGCAGTAAATGATGGATTTTATCCTCCTGTACCTTCTGCATCTCAGGCCGCATGCATGGATCGAGACCTGGAGGCAGGCATCATGTAACCGCATGTGATAAAATAGCTATTAGACAAAAAAGTTATCACAGAGATGTTCTAGAATAAATATCTACCATCTATCGAATAAAAACTACGATAATACCAAAGAAATTAATCATTTTGTCTAGCACGCATAAATGTGCAAAACTGGATAATTCAAATTATTGATTTGTTCTTGACCTGTAGTGGATCAATGAAACCAATAATCTGCTACTAATGCTCTGAGAGTATAAAGAAGCAACCCTGAAAATTTCATTAACTTTCATAAACTTTGAAGGCAAATATGGGTGAAAAACCAAAAGTTCACGTTTCTCTGAGCGCCACTGTATCTCACAGCCAGCGTATATGTCCGTACGTACGTATGTACATATTATACATGTTTGAATGTACATACATATAAACAAACATATATGCCGCCAAATTGAAAGTCGCTTTGCTGATATGTAGATAAACAATTAACAATTATAACGGTCCATCTGTTTCATTATTTCCAAATGCCCCATGCCTGGTGGAGAGGTCATTTCTACTTCACTCCTTCATCTCCTTCCGAAGTAGATAGTAACAGCTAAATGTAGTGAATGTTCTCTAATCTCAAGTTGGACAAGATTCATGTGGCAGTAAAATGGCACTAAATATTGACCAAATGAAGTGAGAGATGTTGAGTGAGAGATAGAGAAAGAGAGAAAAAGAGAAGGAAACAAATCATACAGCCTGTCCAGGTATTCCCACCTTGCAATGTGATAGGGAAGGAAGTACTTGAGGCTTAGATACTACTCCTTTTGCCTACCCACTTCCTCTTCCTTCCCAGCTCCTATTACTCCCTTCCTCACTCTCTCTCCCTCTTCATCTTTCTTACTCGTTTTCTCTCCATCTCTCTGCTCTCTTCCTCCCACCTTTCGCTCTCTCTCTCCCTCTTCATATCTCTCACTCTTTATCTCTTCATCTCTCTGCTCTGTTCCTCTCGCCTCTCTTTCTCTCTAGTGCTCACTGTTAGTACATTCCTTTGGGTATACCAATAGAACAGAAGTCAAACTTTTAAAAACATAATAATGCTAAATAAAAACGCAAAAAAGCGAAAAGCTGACGAGTGAAATGAGGGCGAGAACGAAGAGAGTGACATGCAGCAATTGAGTCTCGTTCTTCCATCGGCCGAAGAGCATCGCTGAAGCTGCCGAGAGCGAGTTCTCTTCGGGCAGCTACAACCGTTTTGCTTATCACCTGGGCTCCCACGCTAGTTGTGTACCCACAAGTTTCTGTGAAGAGAGGCGAGGGGCAATAGCACCATTTTCTGTGAATTGTTTACACCGTACTTTTACCAATCTGTCAGGGACTTCGTGGTAGAAGTTTTTTCCTTGTGGTCTCCTTTAAATGTATTCTAGAATTTCACTAGAAATTCCTTCCCTACAAAAACAAACATTTAAGGTACCATATACATATATTAAGACAGAGCCTCTCGAAAAAGAAAAGAAAATAAGACTAAACCTCATTGCCAATGACGGTCAAGGCTGCGGGATCCGGACACCATGGACAGCGCTCCGTGTGCTTCTGCACCGCCAGCGACGCGTTGAAGCAACGCGCGCGTACCTAGAAAGTTAATATTTAATTATATATATTTATATAAATATATATCATAATAAATCAGTAATAAATATTTTCTTCGAAAAGTATAAGCAGAATTTAAAAAAAATAATAAAAAATTTTTAATAACTCTGTAACCTCGACAATTCTTCTCTTGTCGTCGTCGCCCGCTTCTACAATGATCTCATGTCTGCGAGATCGGGCCTGGAAGAGGAATCTTATACTATAGTCGCACTAATGTATAAATTGTTAATATCGAACTAAAATTACCATACTTCATAAAGGAATTGATTCTGTGGAATCTCTGAGATGGTCATTGTTGACGAGAGCACTAGAGGCATGCTTATCCGATAGTCAGAGAGAAAAACGGTAATACAAATAGTCACAGGAAGTCAAATAGAGAAAGAGGGAGAGGGCAGAGAGAGAGAGAGAGAGAAAGAGCAAAGAGAGAGAGAGAGAGCAGAGAGAGAGAGAGAGAGAAATTGGGAGAGAGAGGGCCAATTAATAATCGAGCTCGTCCTCTCATAGAGTGCGAAGATGGCAGGTGCAACATCCCGATAAATATTTTCTTCGAAAGGATAAGAGGGCCTCTCTGTAAGAGTCGAGCATGCGCTTAAGGCAGCCTGCCCCGGGAAAATTGTTTTCGAATTTCGTTAACAGAAAACATTTTTCTTATACAACTCGACACGCTCTATTTAATGAGCCTAATTTCATCATCATCTGATTTTTTCCCTTCGGGATACACTACCGTAACCCTGAAAATTCATTGGGCCATAACTTCATCCAAAACCTGTTTCTTGAAACCATGTACATATCATTCAATAGCATTTCGAAAGCGCTTCAAATTTCATCAAGGAACATGTTTTGTTAAGATTTCATTTTGATCAAAAAAATTGGCTTTAAATAATATGAAGGGTAATGACAACACTTTATGGCTTTGTCCACTCTGGGACCCAGATAGAAAGAAAGAGCGTGAAATTTGCTACAAAATAAGCACCTTTCAAAAAAAATTAAACAAAAAAAAAAAAACGATGTCTTCGATATCACGCGAAAAATGCGCGGGAGTCGGTCAAAATGGTGCATTTTCGGTCGCCGAGGCACAGTGCATGCGCATTCATTGGTCCATAACTACGCTCAATCTTAATATTACAAAATCGTAAATATATCACCTAAGAGCTCTCATAGAGCTCTTCAAATGTTACATACATACTTTTATTGAAAAGGTTGGATTTATATGGCAAATTTCGTTTTGTATAATAAGAACGCTTAAAAAACTACTTCAGAAACATTTCTACATGCCCAAACATACATCATAAGAAAGAGGATGAAATTTGGTACAAGATGAACCCCTTTAAATGAAATTCCATGCGTACGATCTTTTGTTATAAGCCATTAGAGTAGGATAACAAGGCCTTATGGAAAAAGTCTAGAAAACAAGGATTGGAATATTCTAATATGAATAAACTAAACTATGAATTCTTGGACGAAATGACAGTGACGCTACTGGCCCTACTCTTATGGCTTATAACAAAAGATCGTACGCATGGAATTTCATTTAAAGGAGTTCATCTTGTACGAAATTTCATCCTCTTTCTAATGATGTATCTTTGGGCTTGTAGAAATGTTTCTGAAGTAGTTTTTTAAGCGTTCTTATTATATAAAACGAAATTGCCCATATAAATCCAAACTTTTCAATAAAAGTATGTATGTAACATTTGAAGAGCTCTATGAGAGCTCTTAGGTGATATATCTACGATTTTGTAATATTAAGATTGAGCGTAGTTATGGACCAATGAATGCGCATGCACTGTGCCTCGTCGACCGAAAATGCACCATTTTGACCGACTCACGCGCATTTTTCGCGTGATATCGAAGACATCGTACGCTTTAATGTTTTTTGAAAGGTGCTTATTTTGTAGCAAATTTCACGCTCTTTTTTTCTATCTAGGTCCCAGAGTGGAGAAATGGCCATAAAGTGTTGTCATTACCCTTCATATTATTTAAAGCCAATTTTCTTGATCAAAATGAAATCTTAACAAAACATGTTCCTTGATGAAATTTGAAGCTCTTTCGAAATACTATTGAATGATATGTACATGGTTTCACAAAACAGGTCTTGGATGAAGTTATGGCTCAATGAATTTTCATGGTTACGGTAGTGTATCCCGAAGGGAAAAAATCGGATGATGATGAAATTAGGCTCATTAAATAGAGCGTGTCGAGTTGTATAAGAAAAATTTTTCTGTTAACGAATTCGAAAACAATTTTCCCGGGGCAGGCCGCGCTCGAAGCTTACTGACATGCTCTCATAAGTATTTTGACTTGGATGATCTGGAAGAAGTGGAGGAGAAAAGGAAAGAATAGGAGAGAGAAAAAGAGGGGGAGAGAGGGGGAGATGGAGAGAGGGGGAGGGAGAGAGGAAGAGGGGAGAAAGGGAGAAATAGAGAACAAAATGACAGATATCCCTATAAAAGAATAAATAAATGATGCCGGGTGCGGGCGGCAGCTGCCTTCTTCACAGTGGGAAGCCATTCGAATCAGCATGGAGAGAGAATGCCAGGAGCAGAGGAAAAGTCGAAAAGTACCATGGAATACCGAAATATGTATCTGGCCATTAGGAGGCGATAGAATAAAGAAGAAAGTGGTACGCGAAAATATTAGATAGTATCTTTATTTTCCAAACTATTAGAATAACATCAATATTTTGCCTGATACCAAAAGAAGCCAGAAGGAGGCCAAGTGTGAGAGAATGAGAGGTTAATTGACGAAGAGACAGAGTACGTGAGAAAGAGATAGAGAACGAGAGAGTGAGAAAGCCAGTGAGAGAGAGAGAGAGAGAGAGAGAAAGAGAGACAGAACATAGAGAGGCAAGAACGAAAAAAAAACTGACAAATGACTCGTGACTGTGTCCCACAGCGACTTCCCTGCCACTTAACGCCGGATACGGTCTTTGTGAATTCGACTGGTCACAGACGCGTGGAAAGCCATACATGGGATCAACGCCAACCACCTGGCAAAATCAATCAATGAATTATTCAATCAATATTTAAGAGAGCCTCTCTGTAAGAGTCGAGCATGCCCTTAAGGCAGCCTGCCCCGGGAAAATTGTTTTCGAATTCATTAACAAAAATCATTTTTCTTATACAACTGGACCCGCTCTATGTAATGAGACTAATTTCATCATCATCCGATTTTTTCCCTTCGGGATACACTACCGTAACCCCGAAAATTCATTGTGCCATAAATTCGTCCAAAACCTGTTTTGTGAAACCATGAACATATCATTCGATAGCATTTCGAAAGCGCTTCAAATTTCATCTAGAAACATGTATTACTAAAATTTTATTTTGGCTGAAAAAAATGGGTCTAAATTATTTGAAGGGTCAGCATGCTACTTTATGATCATTTCCCCACCCTGACACCTAGCTAGAAAGAAAGAGCGTGAAATTTGCTTCCAAATAAGCGTCATTCAAGAAAAATCTGAGGGTACCAATTTTTGCTACGACGCGAGCAATGCGCACGAGTCGGTCAAAAAGGCGCGTTTACGGCGGCCGAGGCACCCTGCAATCGCATTCAGCGATCCATAACTTTGCTCAATCTTAACATAAGAAAATCGTAAGTATATCATCTAAGAGCTCTCACAGAGATCTTCAAATGCTACATACATACTTTTATTGAAATATTTATATTTCTATGGAAAATTTCGTTCTGAACTTTTAGAAGGCTTAAAAAACTATTTTACAAACATTTCCGCGTTTCAAAACATACATCGTAAGAAAGAGCGTGAAATTTTCTACAAGATGAACCCCTTTCAATAAACTTTCAAGTCTATATTGTTCTGTTATAAGTCATAAGAATAGGGCATCAGCATAGCACAATTCTTCAACGTAAAAAATTAATGGAATATTCTAATTCGAATAACCTAAACAATGAAATTCTCGGGCTAAAGGATAGCGACGATACTTCACCTTTTCTTATGACTTATAACAGAACAATATAGACTTGAAAGTTTATTGAAAGGGGTTCATCTTGTAGAAAATTTCACGCTCTTTCTTACGATGTATGTGTTGAAATGCGGAAATGTTTGTAAAATAGTTTTTTAAGCCTTCTAAAAGTTCAGAACGAAATTTTCCATAGAAATATAAATATTTCAATAAAAGTATGTATGTAGCATTTGAAGATCTCTGTGAGAACTCTTAGATGATATATCTACGATTTTCTGATATTAAGATTGAGCAAAGTTATGGATCGCTGAATGCGCTTGCAGGGTGCCTCGGCCGCCATAAACGTGCCTTTTTTGACCGACTCGCGCGCATTGCTCGCGTCGTAGCAAAAATTGGTAGAAACAGATTTAGCAAAAAACAGATTTTTCTTGAATGGTACTTATTTGGTAGCAAATTTCACGCTCTTTCTTTCTAGCTTGGTGTCAGGGTGGGGAAATGATCATAAAGTGGCATGCTAACCCCTCAAATAATTTAGCCAATTTTCTCGGCCAAAATAAAATTTTATTAAAACATGTTCCTAGATGAAATTTGAAGCGCTTTCAAAATGCTATCGAATGATATGTTCATGGTTTCACAAAACAGGTTTTGGACGAATTTATGGTACAATGAATTTTCGGGGTTACGGTAGTGTATCCTGAAGGGAAAAAAACGGATGATGATGAAATTAGTCTCATTAAATAGAGCGTGTCGAGTTGTATAAGAAAAATGATTTTTGTTAATGAATTCGAAAACAATTTTCCCGGGGCAGGCTGCGCTCCAAGCTTACGGACATGCTCTCTTAATTATATATGTACTTTTCATCTATTTTTGTTCGAATTAATCATGACTATTTTCTCCTTCTTTTTTCTTCCATTGTTTGTTATATCATAAATAAAGCTAGAAAAAGATTAATTTCAAAGGAAAAATTCTAAATATCCTAATTTTAAAATGCTGACAACAATTTAATTTAGTTTACAAAAAATTAATAACATACTAATAAAAACAATTAAACCATTATAAATAAATTATAGAATTACTGAATAAAATAAAAACCTGGCATGACAAGGTGACGTCATCCGGCGTGCCGTCCGTCCACTGCGAGACGAATTGGCGGGCGGATTCCTGAAGTCCGAAAACTACTTCATTTTGAAAAAATTGCTCCTTTTAAGGGAAAAGGAACACATAGCAGTCTTGTGATTTAGATTACACCACTATTTTCGCAATGCAAGATGCACATGTATATATGTATGTTGTAACATGTGATAGTGTTATGTATTTAGTTATTTCGATGTGCCATGACTTTTCTACCTTCTCTCTTTCTCTGGCATCTCTCTTTCTCTGACTTCTCTCTTTCTCTGACTTCTCTCTTTCTCTGACTTCTCTCTTTCTCTGACTTCTCTCTTTCTCTGACTTCTCTCTTTCTCTGACTTCTCTCTTTCTCTGACTTCTCTCTTTCTCTGACTTCTCTCTTTCTCTGACTTCTCTCTTTCTCTGACTTCTCTCTTTATCTGACTTCTCTCTTTCTCTGACTTCTCTCTTTCTCTGACTTCTCTCTTTCTCTGACTTCTCTCTTTCTCTGACTTCTCTCTTTCTCTGACTTCTCTCTTTCTCTGACTTCTCTCTTTCTCTGACTTCTCTCTTTCTCTGACTTCTCTCTTTCTCTGACTTCTCTCTTTCTCTGACTTCTCTCTTTCTCTGACTTCTCTCTTTCTCTGACTTCTGAATACGGCTTAAAAAAACGCTGCAATTCTTTCAATGCCTGTCTTCACATTCTCCTTCTCATCGTTCGGAAGATCTCTTCAACTAACAATTAGTGTGAAGAAGCTCTTTTACTCTAGAAACCGATGTAAAAAAAGTTTGGCGACAAAAAATGAATTATATTTGGCAAAGCGCTATTGTGCTTCATGTTACCTAACGTAAGGGGGAGGGAGTCTGTCGTTGTCCTTCTTGCTCTCTATCTTTATCTCTCTTTCTCTCTCTCACACTCTCTCGCCCTCACTCTCTCTCTCTCTCTCTCTCTCTCTCTCTCTCTCTCTCTCTCTCTCTTTCCCAAATACGTTCGACTAACTCATTCAGCGCAACTGTCACGCGCTCTTGCAAGAACGCAACAAAAACACACCTCGTGAAACTATCTGATGTTTTTTTTTAAATAACTTTATCTCTCTTTCTCTCTTTCTCTCTCTCCCACTTTCTCTCTCACCCACCATTCTTCATTCTTCTCTCAACTCAAAGAACATTAGCATCTTTCACTGCTTGCAGGTCCAAAAAAGCATAAGACAGGCGGCTAAAAAGGATTAAAAGGGTGTGAATCCAGCGAAAGCCAATGAAGAGAAGGCCAAGAAGTCGGTCGTTTTTGTGGTGAGCGAGCAGTTGAAAGAGAGAAAGCCGCTCGCAGCCACGAGCCCCTCCTTGGATTCGTGACTCCGGGCATTCCCTCCTTTTTCTCTCTTTCCAAAGGTGCGAAATCTCGGCACCTCTTACTCCAATCTTCCATAAACACTCTCCTTATCAGGATAGACCTACTAATTTGGTGAAACCGAGAGAGGAATAGAGAAGGAGAGATTACAAGTGAGAAAGAAAGAGAGGATTGCGAGAGAGAGAAGGAGCGAGAGAGAGAGAGAGAGAGAAAGTGGAGGTTAGAGAGACAAAGACAGTCTCAAAGTCGCTTCCGCATGTGTGGACAAATAGATCGTCTTCCTCGATTAGAATGCATGGCCACAGTTGCATTCTCCCTCCCAGAACAGATCAGCATCTCGGGGCCGTAGAGAGAGAGAACGGAGAGAGAGAGGGGGGAGACCGAGGGAGAGAGAAAGAGGGAGAGAAAGGGGGTGGGGAGAAAGGGATAGAGAGATCACAGTGAGAAAGGATGGTGAAGAGCAACGTGGGCAGGTATCCTTCCCGGATCGGGGCCTCCTGGCGGTGCCCCTAACCATGTGTTTCCTTTGAATATGCGCAGTGTACCGGTGAGGGAGAGAGAGAGACAGAGTGAGAGGGGAGAAAGAGAGAGCAGAGAGAGAGAGAGAGAGAGAGAGGGTCAAAAGCCAGAAATCACCGACCCGAACTGGCATGCACCCACAATCCCGGTGCCAGAATCAGCTCATCCTCTTTCCTGTCTCATACGCACATTGCATTTTGTGACTCCTGTAATGAAGCACGCGAGACAAGGCCGGAAAGGAGGCAGAGAAAGCACTGAATGTACAAGCCTTCTTCCCTATACCTTAACCTAAGGCATCTTAAGGATCCCAAGAACCCTAATGACCTAAGCAATGATCTGAAGAACCTTCATGACCTTACCTGGACAAAGTTCTCCGAGACGGGCCAGCTGATCGAGACCTTCTCGTTCAGTGGCAGCATGTGCTCGAGGATCTGCAACCAAACAGAAGATGAGGAACTCGAGATCAAGGCTACATACATAGAATAACAAACTTTCTATTCATATTAAATAAAAACGTTTTTTTTGCTAAAGCCTTTATTTTACATTGTTAACTCATAAAAAAAGGAGCATTTAAGTATGTGTTCGCAGAGAATAAATGGAATCGGCATGGTTATAATTCTTTTTAAAGAATTTACGGGGGATGTCTCGTAAAATGATCAATTACTAGCGTTCTGGAGTAAACAATTCTTGGTGAAAAGGAACGAATCGGTGGTGCTTCAGAAAATGTTGTTTTCCGTCCACCGTCCGCATTCTCTCTCTCTCACTCTCTCTCTCTCTGTCTCTCTCTCTCTCTTTCTCTCGCTTCTCTCTTTCAGACTGTATCACATACATGCTAATGGTAAGATGCCTGTTGGAATGCCCCGTCAAACACGGCCCAGTCTGTTCTTTAGCACCAAGCATGGCAACAGCCTCGTATAGTTTCCTTAGTTCTCCCTCTTGCTCACTCAATGTCAGCATCTCCATTTTTGGCACTTTCTTGAGAAGTTAGAGAGGAAGAGCTAGAGATAGACGAGGCGAGAGGCAGAGACAGCGCAGAGAGGCAGAGAGAGGCAGAGAGAGAGAGAGAGAGAGAGAGAGAGAGAGAGAGGCAGAGGCATGGGAAGTGAATGAATGCAGAATATGCATAAATTTCGAACGTCGCCCGGTCAGAGACACCACGGGGTGAGAAGATGGACGAGATGTCAGAACACTGTCATCTCATTCTTGCACTCTCTCTCCCTCCCTCTTTATAACTCTACTCTCTCTCTCGCTCTCTCTCTCGCCCTCTCTTTTCCCCTCTGCCCCTCCATTTATCTCTCTCTCTTTCTCTCTTCTCTCTCTCTTTCCGATCTCGGTCTCTTTTTCTACCAATGCCTACTTCAGACTCATTCAACATCCCGTCAACAACCTCCATAAAGTCACTATGCCTTCACATTGCGTAACCCCTGCCAATAAATATCTCTGTTCATGCTGGCGTAGTGTGAATGCATAATTGAGGGAAGCACACGTGGAATGGATAATAGCATGGTCTGCCTGGCTAGGGGCGATGGCTAGAAAAAACAGAGGAAGCTATGATGGAGATTCAGTGCGCAAGTGAGAGGCAGATTCATGTCATGGTCGATACAAAATCAAGCACCCGGATAATACCAATTCGGTCTATCTCTCTCTCTCTCTCTCTCTCTCTCTATCTCTCTCTCTCACTCTCAACCTGTCTGTCTCTATCTCCTTCTGCATTTCTCTCTTTCCCCCTCCAATTTTCTCACAGGTATCGAGGAACAGCGATAATTTAGGTGGCCGTCCAGCTGGAAACTAGTTCATTATTGTTGTTACGCAGACTATGGGATGAAAGAGAGCAAGTACATATGCCTCGTAAGATGCACCAACCGAATTAGCAAAGGCCAACTATGCGAGAGAGAGAGATAGAAAGGGAGAGAGAGAGAGAGAGAAAGAGAGAGAGAGAGAAAGAGAAAGAGAGAGAGAGAGAAAGAGAGAGAGAAAGAGAGAGAGAGAGAGAGAGAGAGAGAAAGAAAGAGAGGCCCCCAAGAACGATGTTACACTCTGACAAAAGATGATTGTTACATGATGAACTAGCCTCAGTCTCTAATTGACTGGGCAGGAACTCAGGTGAGAAGAAGGAGAGAGAAGGAGAGAGAGCGAGAGCCATATAGAGAAAAGAGAGGAATTGCCCTGTGGTGAGTGGAAGGGAATCAAATGAACAAAGAAACATTTATAATTCTTTTTTTTTTCAAACAAAAAAAACCGTTTGGTGGAGATCACTGATTGTGAGCATCTTATAACAACGAATAAAAAAAGCAGAACCAATTAAAAGTAGAATGTAAAAAAGAAAACAATGTTCTACAGAACATTCACAAGCTTCATTCAAATTGATTTTGATTGTGAGTAAACGATTTGGAAATGCTTTCGCCAAGGAAAGTTCATAAAAAAGCATTTTCAGCAACTGAGCAAAAGTAAAGAAAGATACAGAGACTTGGTTAGGAATAGTCAGATAAAGAGGAAGTGGGCAGGTAAGAGAGGAGTCATCTTGCAAATTTATAGTTTTATTTTCTTTTTGTGAATTAATAAACAGAAGGAGACAAAAACATAATTATTTATAAAAAATAACATATGTGATAAAAAGTAATTAAAAAAAACCTTGAAGCGTGGCTGCGAGCAGCCGCCATTGCCCGTCGTAAGGCAGCCTTCCCTCCAGTCAACGCGCAGCAACTCGACGGTGATCCAGAAGGCAGAAGAGGGCGCGGCGGAGGAGAGAACGAGAAGAAAGGGGAGGAGAGGGCCGAGGGCGAGGAGGGGCAGGGAGACGGGCGCGCGGCTTGCGCGAGACATCACGTGTGAATTTGCACTTCTGCAAGAAAAACTATAAAGAAAAATTATTTAAGTTTTTTTTTAAATATAAGTAAAATAAATAACATTCATTACTACCGAAGCTTCAAAGCGAAGGCGCATGGTTGAAAAAAGGTAGAGCTGAGAGGAAGAGATGCGCAGAGGAGAAGGGGGCGTGTCGGAAAGGCGGAGACACGCCCACTGCCTCGGGTTGGGAGATCATACCAGGGAGGAAAGAGAGAGAAAAGAGAAAGAGACAGAAGCAGAGCATTAGAGAAGCAGAGAGAAATCTGAAGCATAATCGCACTTTCGGTGCGGTAAAAGGTGAAGCGTCTCAATATCCTAAAAGGATTGCCGCCGAGGATCGGGACGGACGTAGAGAGTGAGAGAGAAAGAGAGAAAGCGATGGAGAGAGCGATGAAAAGAGATGAACAGAAATAAAGGTGAACAGTCTCGCTTTCATGAGATCGCCGCCGCGCGGTATTCCTCTCCTTATGAGGTGAATATCCCCGGATTATCCGGGGCCAGTGGCAGCTGGTAACTAATAAAAGATGGAGATGAAGTGAAGTGATGAACAGTTGCCTAAGCACATAGAGAAGGCGGGAGCGATAGAGAGAGAGAGAGAGAGGGGAAAGATCGAGAAATAGAGAAAGATAACGATAAATTTTGAGAGATAAAAAAATAGCATTAATGCTCCGAGGCTAATTAATAATGTTAATGATCCCCTTGAATGGCCTTCTACGGCGAACACTCCGTTCTGTGTGTATTTTTCGTGCAAACCAAGACGTTCTGTTCACTGTAGAGGCTGCGTATTATTTATCTTCTTCTTTCTGCGTCTACCGACTCTCTCTACCACTAATTATTCTTATCTCTCATTCTCTTGTATCTTTTTACCTCTCTCTCTCATTCTCGCTTCTTTCTCTCCTTCTTCCATTCTCCCTTTCCTTCTCTCTGAGCTTCCAGTAAATGAACACTGACGCTTCAATCACGCCGAGTCAAGAGGATAAAAAGAAGAAGGGCAACACCGGCCCGTGGGAAATTCGCATGAGAATATGTCAAAAGAAGGTGTGAGTTTAGAAGGAAAGCGAGAGAGGGAGAGAGGGAGAGAGAGAGTAAAAATTAAGAGACCAGCAGCGAGATATAGAGATATTAAGAGAAAAAGAGAAAAAGGAGGAAAGAGTGAACAGTGAAAAGAGGGAAGTGAGTGAGAAAGAGAGAGAGAGAGAGGGAGAGTAAGAGAGAGAGAGAGAGAGAGAGTGAGTGAGTGAGAGAGAGGGAGGGATGCGTGACAACCAAGAGGCTGTGAACAGCGTGGACACGCCCACTGGTCACCGGGAACACGCTGTCGCAGTCAAAGTCACAGAAAATGATGGACTAGGCGCCGGAACCATTCCGGAGGATGTGGACTAATAATGGGAAGAGGGAGCGAGGAGGGGGACAGAGAGAGCGAGAACGGATGAGAGAGAGAGAGAGTGGAGGGAGGAGGGAAAGAGAGAGAGAGAGAGAGAGAGAGAGAGAGAGAGAGAGAGAAAGAGAGAGAGAAAGAGAGGGTGGCGAGAACTAGGGGAGGAGAGAGAGAGAGAGAGAGAAAGAGAGAGAGAGAGAGAAAGAGAGAGAGAAAGAGAGGGTGGCGAGAAGGAGGGGAGGAGAGAGAGAGCGAGTGTGGTTAGAGTATGAAATATGCGTAAAAAGAGTACTGAATGAGTGTCATAAAGCACAGACACAACTGATTCTTCTGTTCCCAGGCAGTTCATAGAAAAGACGGCCTTGTCCAGTGACTGGCCACTCATTAGCCAAGGCTGGCATCAGAATATTCCATTCCATCGGCTGACTTGGCAACGAGCCAAGAAAGATTGAGGAAAAGATGAACAGAGATGATGTGGACAGCAGGCCGTTGCCATGTACGAGATCAAGTGGCAGGCAATCAACTATGAAAACAAGAGAGAGGGAGAGGGAGAGAGAGAGACCGAGAGCGAGAGAAAAAAAGAGTGCATGTTAGGCTAATCCGACAATGTCGAAGGGCAATGGTCTGGCATCGCTCGAGCCAAATCGGTTTAGGCCCATCTTACAGTCACAAGTCACGGACTAGCAGTCATTCTCTGTCTGCTTCTTTCTCTTTCTCTCTCTCTCTTCTTTTTCATTCTATCTCACTCTCCTACTTACTGAATACCGTCTAACAATAAGAAGGGCAGCTACTCCTTCGCTTATTATTTGAGCTCAATCCAGCGTGGAAGATCAGTACTCCTCTCAAGAAGAGAATCTGTGAAATCCGATCAGAACAACAAGATAAGCAGGCAGTTTCCGGTCTCTGGCAGGATAAGACAAGAAAAGCACATAATCACACAAACACACTGGCATTCTTGGTGTGGTGGAAATTTAGTGCTAATCAAAATAATGAGGGAAAGGAAGAGTGAGACAGCGAGAGAGAGAGAGCGAGAGAGAGAGAGAGAAAGAAAGAGAGAGAGAGAGAGAGAGAGAGAGGAAGAGACAGGGAAGAGTTGAAAAGGCAACGGGAAAATGGCTGATGGCTTTTTTTAACCCCGAGTTCCCTTCCAGATAACCTCCCATCCAACCTCACTTTATCAACGACTATGTATGTCATCTCTCCACTATGTCTCTCCTTTTTTCATGCTTACTCGCAATCTCTCTCTCTTTCTCTCTCTCTCTTTCTCTCTCACACATTCTCTATTAATATTCATTCATCAAAAAAGGGATTCTCTTCTCGCACCAAGGTGCCGTTCCTTATTCGCCACTCGGTCATGAGAGAATGAAGAATCGTGGAAAGGTAGCCATTATGATGAGATCGTAGGAGGAACTGCTGGAGGGAGAGTGGAAGTGAGAGAGGAAGGAGAGGAAGAGAAGGAGAGTGAGAGGGAGAGAAACAAAGAGAGAGCTAAAAAAAGAGATATAGACAACAGAGAGAGAGTGTGAGAAAGAGGGAGATAGAATGAGCGAGCGAAAGAAAGAGAGATAAGGAAGACGGCAGGATCTGATATGCGTGACGGATGACAGAAAACAGTTGCATATCGGGAGGAGATGGACTCTGCCAGACCAATCTGACGCACCAGTTAATGTCAGTTCCGAATGGAAGAGAAAGAGAAAGAGAGAGAATGGAAAGAAGTGATTGAAAAAGCGCAATGCTAGTGTGGGAAATCAGAGAGCTTGCAGAAGAGCGAATATCCTTGGTCAAAAGAGTAAAGAGATCATCCCTTCCCCCCGGAGAGAAGGAGAAAGACGGAGCAAGAGAGGAAGGGAAACAGATTAAGAGGAATATAAATAAATATATATATATGACGCGATTTGCGAGAGAATCAAAAAGGCCGCTTACATAGCCAAAATCGACCATCCTGGATTTTGCTCAAAAGTACCTTATAGGTACTTTCTGATACGAGGAATCGATTGGAGATGGTCTGGAAGTCTGAAAATGCCTTATTCGTTTGCTATGATGGCTTGAATTATAGGGCTCGCCGCGCTGGGAGGCGAGTTGGACGCACGTTTGAGGCCACTGCGCCGCACCTTGTTGAGATATAGAAACGAAATTTTGCACCATAATAGTTAAGATATTGCTCTAAATAACGAAAGAAAGAAAAAGTGAAAATTTCCAAATTTATGTGTTTTATAGACATTAATGTTCGTGGGAGCATAGTGGACGTAATACTCATTTTACCAGAACCTTACCTACACGGTTGAATAGAGTATGAAAATAGCTTTCGAACGAACTATTGGGTTTTGAAAACTTAGGAACTCTTTGATGTTTCCTGATCGAATATCCCGATGTGACAGTACAAATCCGCGGATTAAAAAAGGCGCCTCAAAATTTTTTCGCGCGTCCAAGCATACACAAGAAGAAAGAGCGTGAAATTAGCTCTGAACTGACCCCTTTCAGGAGAATTCCAGGGGTAAGATATTTTGTTACAAGTTAAAAGAATAGGGCATCCGTTTATAACAATTCTTCAAGGAAAGGCGCTAAAAAAATAATTGGAATATTCTAATTCGAATAAACTTTAAAAAAAAGATTAATTTTTGGGCGCAATGTGTTGCACTACCGGCTATAATTATATGACTTATAACAAAATACCGAAGGCTTGGAATTTTATTGAAGGGGTTCACTCTGAAGAAAATTTTATGCTCTTTCTTCTGGTGTACGTTTGGACGCGGGGAAATGATTTCGATGTGGTGATTTGTACAGGCACATCGGGATAATCGATCAAGAAACATCAAAGAGCTCCTAAGTTTTCACAATCCAATAGTTCGTTCGAAAGCTATTTTCATGCTCTATTCAACCGTGTAGGTCCGGTTCTGGTAAAATGAGTATTGCTTTCACTATGCTCCCTCAAACATTAAAGTCTATAAAACACTTAAATTTGGAAATTTTCACATTTTTCTTTTTTTGTTGTTGTTTAGAACAATATCTTTGCTATTACGGTGTAAATTTTCGTTTCTATATCACAATAGATCGCGGCGTAGTGACCTCAAACGTGCATCCAGTTCGCCTCCCTGCGCTGCGAGAACCATAATTCAAGCCGTCATAGCAAACGAACAAGACGAGATGGAGAGAGACAGAAAGAGAGAGTTAGAGAGATTGAGAGAGAGCGGGAGAGATAGACAGAAAGAGAGCGACAAAGAGGAAAAGAGAGAGACGGAGACACCGATGAAAAGATCATATATAGGAGGGATGACGCACAAGGGCAACCACACTCTGGCACTCGCCTTTACCTCTCTTCCCAGTCTCTCTCTCTCTCTCTCTCTCTCTCTCTCTCTCTCGCCCTTTCCAGGGACACCGTTGGCCTTTGCCTTAATGTACACATGCGAGAGTGCGCATAACAAACGGATAAAGCCGAGAGCAGAGGACAGGCGACTATCTTTGATATTGTCAGCCATGATAGGGATGGGCAGTGGGAAATGTTTTAGAGAATGAAAGAGAGACAGACAGACAGAGAGAGACAGAGGAATAGAAAGAGAGAGAAAAAAAGAGGGAGAAAGAGAGATACGGAAGGAGGGAAAATAGAGAGCGAGAGCGAGAAAGAGAGGGAGAGTATGAGAAAGAAAAATCGAGCATTTAGCAAAGGCTTATCTTACTTTTTCCTTTGTTGCAAGCAGACACAGGGGAAAAAGAAAAAAAAGAGATTCTGTAAAATTTTCTGCGAAATTGCTCGCTCGCGTCTGTAATTGCTGCAGAATATAGCTGTAGCGAGTACAGTATAGCCATATAGAGAGAAGAAATAGGAGTGAAGAAGAAGTAATTATTGTATAATTATCGAGAAGAAGAAGTAGCGGCTATCTCAAGTTCTTCCTTTTAGATGCGATTATTTTTCTTCTTCCTTCAGAGATTTTTCTTCTCTCAGGGAACATTCACGGAAATTTGCAACAAACAACCATAAAATATATTCCCGCCTGAACATAATGACCATTTCTTTTGTCGTACAGCAAACTGGCTGCGGAATTTCGAACGGAAAATGCAACATGCGTTAGATGTATAAATCAAGCAGGAAGCCTCACTCTCTGTGTATCGCTGTATACTTCACTCTCACCCTCAACTTCCCTTTCTCATTATGCTTCACACATGCTCTCTCTCCCTATCCCTCTCTTTCTCTTATCCTTAGCTGAGATCTCCTAAAGCCTTGGCCAGCTCATACAGTCTGCTAAGTCTCCGACTTGAATCAGGGCCGAAAGTATTGCCTTCACTTTTTCTGGTCCTTTCATTTCGGCTTCCTTTTTACCCTGCTCCCCCCCCCCTTCTCAGTAAACGCAGTAGTAGACGTCGAGATACACGATTAGCACTAGTTTTCATTTTATATCTCTTCTTTCCCTCACTATCTCTCCCTCTCACCCTCTTCTCTCTCTCTTTCTGTCCCTTTCATCCAGTTCTCTCAGTTTCTGCCTCTCTCTCTCCCTCTCTCTTCCTGTGCCTCTCACCCTATCTCTATCGCTCGGTCTCGCGCTCTCTCTCATTTTCATTCTCTTCTCCTCATCAAGCCGTAGAAATGCTCGAGATTGTCATACGTGATAGAGATGCATCGTGACGAAGAAGAATACGAGAAGAGAAGAAGAAAGAGAGTGAGAGAGAGAGTGAGCGAAAGAGTTAGGGGAAAGAGAGTGAGAGAGACTGAGAGAAAGAGAGTGAGAGAGAGTTAAAGAGTGAGGGAAAGAGAGTGAGAGAGACTGAGAGAAAGTGAGTGAGAGGGAGTGATAGAAAGAGAGTGAGAGAGAGCACAACTGAAATATAATAGAGAGCGAACAAGAAAGCATTATGCGAATTGACAAGAAACCCGATGAAGGTTGTTTTCGCTTAGTAGACTCCTGACTGACATGACAAATTTACAAATAATGGACAGCTCCTTCAACTTTTGCCGAAAATAGTTACGAAAAAAAGAACGAAAGAGCTGAAGAAGGAAAGAGATTGAGAGAGAGACCCCTTTCCCACTCTTGTTCAATAATGCATCTACACGAAGGCATTTTTTTTCTTTATTTGTGCTGTCACATTGAAATGTTATTTTCATGTAAGATAAATAAATAAAATAAATAAAGAAAAAATAATCTGGAAACTAGCCCGCGGCACGGAGACAAACTGAGGTAGCGACGTGAGGCGCAGCTTTTTTGCTTGGCTAACAATAAGTAATTACAGTCAAGGAGATGTGCCCTGTTTTCATGGCAGGAGATCGAAGGAGAGAGGGAGATTGTGGCGAGAGGGCAAAGAAAGAGAGAGAGAGAGAGAGAGAGAGAGAGAGAGAGAGAGAGAGATAGTGCGCGAGTGGCAAAGCGAGTCATAGAGAGAGTGAGAGAGCGATAACGAGAGATAGTGAGAGATAGTAAGAGAGAGAGAGAGAGAGAGAGAGAGAGAGAGAGAGAGAGAGAGAGAAAAGGGTGGGGAATCCGAGCGTCAACTGTACCATTAGCTTCTCCTCAAATTCTTCCTAGAGGCAAAGCAAAGAGAAGAAAACTGGTCAGTAGTAACCAAGCCACGTTGATCAGTAACGGAAAGAAATGAGTATGGTGAGAGAGAGACAGAATTTAGACAGAGTGGTAGAGAGGAGATAGAGATAGAAAGAGAGAGAGAGTAGAGAGTGAGCGATATAAAGAGAGTGAAACAAAGAGAGAGAGAGAGAGAGAGAGAGAGAGAGAGAGAGAAATTTTGTCCTCGCCTAACATTAGGATATTCCTGATGGAGGAACTCTTGCCGACAAAGAAGACGGAGTCTTGCGCAATGCTCGACAGGGACAGTTGTGCATATGTATCTCTCTTTCTTCATACTTCCACTCTCGCTTCTTTTTCTGTTATTTTTTCCCTGATAACCCTCTTTCTCCTTTCACCAACCATACCTTTTTTTTCACCGTCTATTTTTTTCCCGTGCCGCTGTTCTCTTCTTCTTCTACTCCTTTTTCTTCTTATATTTCGGAGACATCTGCATACGTGTAAGGAAGCCTGTAATGTCAGCGGCTCTTCACCATCTATCACTGTTCAGTAGAGAGAGGGAAGAGTAGCAGAGAAGAGAAAGATCGCGAAAAGAGAGGGAGAAAGAGACAGTGAGAGGGTGGGCAGAGAAAGCGAGACAGAGATAGAAAGAGAGAAAAAGAGAGAGGGAAAGAGAGAGAGTGACAAAATTTTTTGGCTTGCCGCCAAAGGAAGGAGAAATAGAGCAGAAGCATCTCGGCCAAGGACCGTCGCTTCTCAATATATGTCTCGAGAACAGAGGGAAGCTGTCACGCGATATGGTTCTTTATCTCACACTCTCTCATTCTCTGTCTTTCTATCTCTCTCTCTCTCTCTCTCTCTCTCTCTCTCTCTCTCTCTTAGTTTCCTCTACTGTTCAGACATCTTACACGATCGGAGAGAGATGCCAAGAAGAGAGAGAATAGCGAGAGAAAGAGAGAGAGAGAGAGAGAGAGAGAAAGAGAGAGAGAGAGAGAGAGAGAGAGAAAGAGAGAGACATAAATAAAGACTACACACTTTGAAGATATGTAGTCAGAGAAAGATGTAAGAAGATTGCAAGAGATATGTATATAGAGCAGCAAAATGTCAGAAGAGGTGCCATTGAGATTGACACGCCATAAAATAGGCTCAGTGTTTGTTCGTGAGTGGACAGAGTACAAATGTTGGACATCAAATCTTCTTCGGAGCTAACGATAAGGGACAAAAAAGTAAATAAAGCATAGAAAAATAACAAAACTCAATATTGTAAGAAATATTCGAACAAATTGTAGAGACAGTTGAATTTGCAAGAATAAATCTACATATTTCAGTTCTGCTCTGCTTTTCTAGTTCGCACAACATATTAGTGAAAGTAAGGACAGAGGGATGAAAAGAAGATCGAGCGATAGGGATAGAGAGAGAGAGAGAGAGAAAGAGAAGTCCAGTGTCTTTACTTTCATAATTGCTCCCAAAATGCTCGCAGCATGGAAGCATATGAGACTGTTCATGACATCATTCCATCTTTTAGAACGTATTCTCTTACTGTCTCTCCCTCTCACTCTCTTCTCTCTCCCTTTCACTGCCTCCCTCTCTTTGTCTTTCTATCTCTCTCGGCATCTTCAATCAGTGTGCCATCTTCTTCGTCTACCCATGAAATGCACCCGCACGAGATTCGCATATTTCGATGAGCGAACATGGCCATGAAGCCTGATCATGGTAAGGAAAGAGAGGGATTGAGAGAGAAAAAGATTGAAAGAGAGAGAGACGACAATTGAAAGTGAGTACAAAAAGAAAGAGAGAGAAAACGAGAGAAAAAGAGAGAATCCCTTATTAAGAGAAAAGGCAACAAGAATGTATATAGTCAATTTCAAGTTGTGAAGTTGAGTGACAAGAAATAGTACGAAGATGTGAGTATCTCCGAGTGCAATGACTCTTGAAGTGGCGTCGAGGGAAAGAGAGAGAGTGAGAGAGAGAGAGCGTGAGTGAGAGAGAGATAGAGAGAGAGAGAGAGAGAAAGTGAGAGAGAGAATGTGAGAGAAAGAACCATGTCGCATTATTGGTCTTGTACGGGAAGAATCAACAGAAGCATGAAGAGGGTTAGCGGGATAATCAGCTAAGGAGGATTGTGTTTACCTTTGCATGTTCAAATATAAATGGAGTGCGACCAAGACAGAGAGAGAGAGAGAGAGAGAGAGAGAGAAGAGATATAGTGATAAAAGAAATGAAGATGAATGTAGAAAAGAGAGAAAAGAGAAGAGAAGAGATTGGGAGCAGGAGAAAGAGAGAGAAAAAGAGACAGAGAGAAAGAGAGAGAGAGAGAGAGACACAGAGAGAGAGATTGTAAAAGACAATGAATATACAAACATATTTTTGCAGGTGGGCCGATGCAGCAGCAACTGACTCATGGCAGTGGAGGGAATGATTTGAGATAATGGCGAAGAAAAGGAAGTGATAGCGAGAAAGAAAGATAGAGAGGTGAGAGGGGAGAGGGGAGAGAGAAAGAGAGAGGGAGGAAGAAACAAGCGGGAGAGACAAAAAAACACCGGGAAGACCGAGAAAAGAGGCAATGGACAAAGATGAATGACAAAAAAAACCCGCTGAGGACAGCGAGTGAGCTCGTGTAGAAAAAAAACCGTAGCAAAGGGAAAAAAACATCAAGCTAGACGGTTGGCTAAGAGAGAGATGGGGGAAATTCTGCAAAACGAAGAGTAATTCCCCCCCCCCCTACCCCCGAAGCGCTTACCAAATCTGGCTTCCATTCCTTCTCTCCCTGCCTTTCTTCCAATCTCTCATGCTCTCCTAGTCTGTCTCTCTCCCAATTCTCTCTCTCTCTCTCTCTCTCTCTCTTGCTTTCCTCCATATTCATTCTCTTTTGCACCTTGTGTTCACTTGACGGGTGCCCATAACAATAACGGCACAACCGCGCGAGCAATGCTACAAGAACTCAAGACACGAATTGGAATACCCATGTGAGAGAGAGAGAAAGAGAACGAGAGAAAGAAGGAGACAGAGAGGGAGAGAGAGAGAGTGTGAAAGAGAAAGAGAGAAAGAAGGAGAGAGAGAAGAAGAAGCATGAAGAAGCAAATCAGCAGCGGAAGTTCCAATTTCATCTTTGGCTGTGTCCTCTGCTCTCTTTCATCTTCCTTCCAATTGTAAGGCATTTCCAATGCAGCGGAGAGGGCCAAGACAGATGGCAGACACAGGTGTAGAGAGAAGGGGATGAAAACAGATCGTTCTCTTTTTCTCTCTCTTTCTTTTCTATGTCTCTCTGTATTTATCTTTCGTTCTCTTTCCCTCTCTTTCTCTCACTCCCTGACCTCTTGAAGCATTTACAATTCAATCTCTCAAAAGACTCCTCCTTGTATACACACGTGCGTGTGTCCATACAAGATCGACCAGGGATGGACAACTTGTAAGTGGGGGAGGGGAGGAAGAATCTACGAGAACGGTAAGAAGAGAGAGAAAGAGAGAGAAGAATAGTCCGTGTATAAAAGATGAAGTTGATGGCTATTTGTCTGGAAAAGGGACGAGTTTCACGAGAATGAGAGAGAGAGAGACAGACAGACAGAGACAGAAAGAGAGTAAGTGAGGAAGAGAGAGAGGGAAAGAAGAGCAAGAAATGGAGAGAGATAACAGAGTCTTGTTAGTATTATTCTTTTCTTTTCCTTTCCTTTGCTATCCGCTGTCTAACGGGGCTAGGAGACCCTCGAAGGGCGTCCACTCCAAAGAAGGACGAATTGTCATTGTTGCCAGCCTTAGAAGTGCATGTTCTTCTTACAATCTGGATAGTAGTCATTGTCCCATAAATAGAACAATAACATCTATGAATAAAGCCACGAGTAATGGATGGCCGAACATTAATGTCCTGTATTTAATGCAAAACACATTTGCCACGACTCTTTTATCAATCTTTTCCATTACGATTAGAAGATAATCACTGGTGGTTTTTCCAGGAAGTTATTTTTTTAAGAATTTGAATAAAAGATATGGCTGCAAATAAAAAGATTCGGCGCGACCAAATGATTTATGAGCCTTCTTGCGACGTTCTCTTTTCTTCTCCATCACTCAACTTGACTCGTTCAGGGACGACTGGGAATGATAGAAGAGATGAACAAGACAAAGGGCAAGATGGAGGATGGAGGGAGATCAAGAGGGAGGGATTAAGACGTGAAGGGATAGAGAGAGAATGAAATGCCGGTCTCGCACGACCGAGTCTCGTAAGACACGACATACTACCGATCACATAGTCAAACATCTTATGGAGCGAAAAAATGAAAAAAAAAATTCTGTGAGAAGAAAAAAGTGTAGAAAAAATCCACATTTACGCTTAAGGTGTCGAAAAATTTTGCTGCTTGCTAAAATGCGGAAAAAACAACGAATGTTTCACTAAAAAAGTTATTTCATTTTACAGGCTATAATGATTGTGCGAATTTTCAAGTTAGTTACAGAGCGAGAGCAGTCAGCCAATTAAAGGAGGTTTGATGACTTATCAATTCAAATTGCCGCATCCACCCTGGAGCCCTGCCACGATTATCCGGTGACTTCAAACGAAGCCGAGGAGATCCGAGGGATGTTTGTAGGGAATAGGAATGAAATATGAGATAAGGGTAATTGCCTAATTTTAGTAAGTTCGCTAACTTTACTCGCTCCGAACGCGCCAAAATTGCTATTTCTTCGACATCCAGATGAGACGACAGCTGGCGGATATTCACGCCAGAGAGCGGGAGAGAGAGAGAGAGAGTGATAGAGAGGGAGACAGAGTGAGAGAGGGAGAGAGAGAGTGAGAGAGAGGGAGAGAGGGAGGGAGATAGAGAGGGAGACAGAGAGTGAGAGAGAGGGAGAGAGAGGGAGACAGAGAGTAAGACAGAGGGAGAGAAAGAGTGGGAGAGTGAGAGGGAGAGAAGGAGAGGGGGAGAGAAGGGAGAGCGGGTGTGAAGGAGACAGAAAGAGTAAAAGAAAGTAGGGTGACTAGCGGCGCGCGGAGAATGCCTCACGTTCAGTTGAGAGCAACAAATCGGCGCAAGATCAAAGGGGAATAAGGACACGAGACCTTACAGGGAAACAGGCGACGAGACAGAGAGCGAGAGAGAGAAAGAGAGAGAGAGAGTGAAAAGAGAGAGAGAGAGAGAGTGAAAAGCGAGAGAGAGAGAGAGCAATATGAGTAAGAGGTCATCACAAGAGGACAAGCTGGGAAAATGGCAGTGGTGAATGGGCTAAGGTGAGGGAAAAAAGAACGATTGAAAAGATGAAGAAGCTGTGATGTCTATAGCAATGAATAGAATATTTATACAAAGATGGGAGAGAGACAGAGAGAGAGGCAGAGAATGAAAAACGGTATTGCAGACTAAGGGAGAGAGACTGAGAAGTGGAAGAGAGTGAGAGAGAGAGTGGGATAGAGAAAGAGAGAGAGAGAGCGAGAAAGCGAAAGAGAGAAAGAGAGAGAGAGAGCGAGAGAGAGAGAGCGAGAGCGAGAGAAAGAGAGAGAGAGAGCGAGAGAGAGAGAGAGCGAGAGAGAGAGAGAGAGAGAGCGAGAGCGAGAGAAAGAAACTCCTTGGTGCGCAGTTACAAGAGAAATGCCGCTAAAGGGGGCTCAATCCACGCCTCTCAAAACTCGTTCATCAATCTGCTCTCGTTTATATAAGATCACTCTAAATCCATAATGGAGTGTAAGGAGAGCAAACAAAGCGATTAGAGTGTTCAAAGCAAAGAAGAAGAAACAGACAAAACAAAGATAGTGCTGACTAAAGGTGGAGGAAGTTAGAGAGCGTTGAGGGAGGAGCAGGAGTGAGACAGTAAAGATGTAGAATGAGAGAAAGAAAGAGAGCGAGAGAGAGAAAGAGAGAGAGAGAGAGAGAGAGAGAGAGAGAGGAAAGAGAGGAATAAAGGCGCAATAAAAGTGAGCAGCATTGGCAAAATAAAGCCCATAGGGGGAACGGCGAGGAATTAGAAAGGCCTTCTTTTTCGTGCAAGGAATCATCAGCGAGACTAATGATGGCGCTTCCGGAAGATTGCAAACTTGGAGAGAGAAAGAGAGAGGGAGAAAAGATGGAGAGAGAGTGAATAATTAGAGAGAGGGAAAGAGAGTAAGAAAAGAAGGAGAAAGTGAGATAGAGAGGGAGAGAAAGTGATTAGACTCAGAACGGAACCCCCGCCAAAAACCCCACCGCAGGCAGATTCTCTGAGTTGGGATGAAGATGTACTCTTCCCTCGTGCACTGGAGAAGAATGAAAAAGAGCACGGGACGACCGGTTCAGAATTGGGAGCCAGTAGGACCATGCACACACAGAAGGGAGATGATCGGGGGATCGCTTCCAAGAGGGGGAAGGAGAGAGAGAGAGAGAGGGTGAGTGGAAAGAGAGTGAGAGAGAGAGAAAGAGAGAGAGCGCGAGCGAGCGAGGAAGAGATAGTGAGTGGGGAGAGAGCGAGAGAGAAAAAGAGCGAGGAATGGAGAGAATGAGGGAGCAGACAGTCTGACAATGAGAGAGAGAGAGAGGCAGAGACAGAGCCGAGAGAGAAACGAGAGAGAGAATAACTGAGGGAAGACAAAATCGTGTGTGATCAAGTGGAAGAAGATTGTGCTGAAACTTGCTCGGAACAGTTTCATTTCCGTATGTTCTAATGTTCACCATTTATTACTTTGTGCGAGGGGCACAGAACGGCAAAACGTGGATGGTGGGAGAGAAAGAGAGAAAAAGGGGGATTGAGCAATAGAAAGAGGCAACGAGAAAGAAAGCGACGGAGAGACAGATTACGAGAGAAAGAGATAGAGAGAAAGAGGCACAGAGAGCAACAGAAGGAGAGTGAGGGAGATGGAGACAGCAAGGGGAAAATGAGAGGGGGAAGCTAAAGATCGGGCGCTATCTTCTATCGGGATTCGGGGTGTAGTACACATGTATATTAGTGGCATGAACGGGTTGAAGTGATCAAATGATCTGATTATGTGGAGGAAATGCTTAGCGATTGCTCCCAACGAATGCAATTCAGCTTGATAGGAGAATGTACATTTTGCAAATCTTGCTGACCATGAGAATTAGTAGAATTGTTAAGGGGGGAGGGGTGATGAATTGGATATGCCATTCGGACTGCTTACGATTGGACATGCATCTGCATATGGCCAACTCGGATCGGCCAAGATTCTCCTACTCTCTCTCTCTCTCACCCTCTCTCTCCTTCCCTCTCCCCTCATCCAACTGAACCCTCCTCCCCCTCTCACCCTAATGGGACCTTCAAGTGCCCTCCCTCCCCCCCTCACTTCCGCTCCTCTTCTGCCACCCCCCTTCCTCTGGCCATTCTTGCGAGGCGAGGAAGAGAAAGAAACGACGAATCGCCACTCAAATCGTGAGAGGAAATGAGATGAATGAAGGAGATGCCGCTACTGCGCATGGCCACGATGGAGAAGGAGCCAGCTGAGCCAGTGGAAGTGTGTGAGAGAGAGAGAGAATGAGAGAGGGAGAGAAAGAGAGAGTGAGAGAGATAACAACAAAAGATCAAACTGGCAGAATATACGAGAGGTGATATTTATTTCAAATAAAAAAAATTGAAATTAATATCAGAAACTATCATAACCCCATATCGCTTCAATCGTTTAATGCACTCAAAACTAGTTAAGATAAATTAGTTTTGAGTGCATTAAAGTGTTGCAAACCTGAGAAGCCGGGATTATCCCCACCTGTATAATTCAACTTTGATCCTTCTGATTTGTTGCAGTAGCCTCAGGGGCTCAGCCGGGCAAAGACAGGAAGGCTTCTTGATTCTATCCTTTCTTTCTCTGCTCGTCTCCTCCTTTCTCTCTTTCTCTTTCCCTTTTGCCTCGGGCGGATCGGAAATGGGTGCGGCTCGGTTTGGAGTATCTGCAAATAATACGCCAATGACTCGAGTTGGTCCGCCGAGTTGCGAGATTGTGTGTCGATGACCCAAGTGTAGATATGCGGAAGGCAACGCTGTCTATCATAGAGAGAGTGAGAGAGAGAGAGAAAGAGGGAGGAGAGAGTATGCTGATAGAGAGAGAGAGAGGCTTGAAATATCAGAGGGTACACGGGGATACACGAAAAGTTCAACACATGACACAACACATACGCAACGATACCACCAAGAGGACAAACGGAGCGAGGAAGAGGACAGAAATGGTAATCATGTGGAACTGTGAGAGAGAACGAGGAATTGGAAAAGAGGGAGAGACGGAGAGTGAGAGAGACTACAGAGAGAGCTTGAGAGGGGGAGAGAGAGATCCTCTAAGAATACCAACAGTAGCTCTGTGCGAGCCATCTTGTCAGTCCAAGTCAAGATACATAAGATGAATGACTGGCAGCCATCAATCATGGTTGGCGACAGCCGGCAACTACAAATATGTGAAGAGAAAGAGAGAGAGGAGTGAGAGGGGAGAGAAGAGAGATAAGAGAGAGTAGAGAGAGTGGAAGATAAGGGAGCGTAACATGCCTCAGCGAGTTTATCAAACTTGTCATCATGCGAACTCACGAGTTGTCCAGCTCGCACATGGAAAGGAACGCAATTGTATGAATCAAAAAGATTTTTTTAAACAATTCATAAAATTTTCTCCCATATTTTAAGCTGATTTCTAATGCAACTGAGTAAGATTAAAAAAGAAATAGCCATATTTCATTCCGTTCTACCTCTCTGTTCAGCTTTCTCACTCTCTCGCTTTCTTTCATTCGTCTCCCACTTGTTCTTACTATTTCTGACTTTTGCCTTTTCTTTATACTTGTACATATGTATGTATTTAATGAGCGTAAAGTCGACGACTTCGTGCATGATTACCGAGAGATCAGCGTCATTGTGAAGGCACGGCTGAGAGCTTAGCTGAGGAAGAGGGTAACGAGAGAGAGAGAGAGAGAGAGGCAGAGAGAGAGTGAAAGAGAGCGAGAGAGAGAGAGAGAAAGAGAGCGAGGGGGAGAGAGAGAGAGCAGACTTAACAAGTTTGTCTTATAATCTTGTGTACATACTATGACATACTGAAGATTACTTTTGATTGTTTGTGACATGTCGGAATTATTGCGACAATCGAAATCTGCACAACTTCTTAACTCAGATCAGTTGACGTCTGTAGAAAAGTGATGACTATGATATTTTGTGTGTAATGAAATGGTAGCAGAGCCAAAAAAACAAATGTTTAATAAATATATGAATGTTCACTTAATCAGATGTTTGCAATGAGGAAGCAAGCATGAGAAGGTGAAGGAAGAGTTGATTGGGAAGGGAAAGTGAAATCATTGAGAAAGGACTCGCCTAACAGACGTGGAAGAAGGAAAGCTTTTCCGTTCCAGAAGAAAGAGATATGAAATGAGGGGTTGGATATGTTTGCATGAGGTGTCAAGAGAGGAAACAAGAGAGAGAGAGAGAGAGAGAGAGAGAGAGAAAGAGAGAGAGTAAGATGGACAAGGAGAGAAAGGAGCTTGAAAGAGAGAGAAAGACAGAAGTACGACACCAATTGTACAAGCAAGTCGCTCTATAAAACTACAGTATTCCCCCTCTGACTAAAGCGATCTTGTAGTTGCTAAAATTTTGTTGTTGAAATTTTTTGTTTGACCAACGAATGCATTCTAAAGCAATAAATGACCCCCGTTCTTGATGGAGGCCATTCTGGGAGAGGAACCAAGTAATACCAGGTTGTGTGCACCCTAGAAGAGCCAAGGTATGGAGTACTGCCAACTATGCGTGCTCAAGGCTGTACGAAGTGTTCTAAGCTATTCTTTATTGGGGAGAGAGGGAGGGGAAGAAACGAGGAGAGAGTGAGAAAGAGAGAGACACAGAGAGAGAGAGAGAGAGAAATGAAAGATTGGGAAGAGGCGGCAGAGAAACAGAGAAAAATCTGAGAAAGCTCGTTTATAGAATGGAGGCAGCACGGCCAATTGGAACAGATCATTCACGCCATTTTCGTGTACTTAGATGGGGATTAAGAGAGGAGAGCTGTTCAAATCAGAAAAGAAAAATGAGCGATGTTTATTCTTTGGTGATGGAGACATAGAGGGAGAAAGACAGAGAGGGGGAAAGAGAGTGAGAGACAGAGAGAGGGAGAGAGATTGAGAGAGAGAGAGAGACTGTGTGTTGACACACGCTCTCACAGTCGATTAGCACCTCAGCCCTATGCTAGGAGGCGCAAAAATGTGTCCCACCATTTTTGGGGCTGGCAAGAGGGGGGCTGATTGTAGAGGAGGGAAGTGCAAGGGCACTCCATCAGTGAGAGGGGTGAGGGGAAGAGAGAGAGAGAGAGAGACGGCTAGAGAAAGAGAGGAAAAGACTAATGCGAGTACGAACGGAGCAACGGGACTTAAAAAAAGAGTAGCATTCTACTTGGGTCAAAGGGGGGCAACGGGAACACGAAAATGTAAAGTGGAATGAAAAGGGAGGACAAAGGAAGTCAAGTAAGAAGGTGCCGAAGAAGGACAGGTTACTGGAGAGAGACGAGGGGGAGGTGAAGATAGAGAGGGAGAGAGGGGAGAGCAATGTCGTAATTGAATTTAGAAAAAAAGTCCTCCGTTTTTAATCAACTTTATCATTACTCCCAAACTAAAATAAAAGAAATCGTATAAAAAGATGCAAATTAATTTAATTTTTTTTAAATTTTTTTTAAGTTGTACTAATCAACAAATACTCAATTGCCCCAAGGGTCCCTTGAGGGTCCATTGGGGGTCCTCTCCTCACAAGATGCATCATTTCTAGTGCATCCTGTCTGAAATGTGCCCCGATCGCTCTGCGGTCGTTGGAGGGCGGAGTGAGGAGATGAACAAACAAATCCCATGCACACTTCCGTCGCCACCCACGCAACAAGTCTCTCTCTCTATCTTTCTCTGTCTCTCTTTCTCTCCCACTCCTTTTACGCTCCCTCTATCTCTCTCTCTATCTCTGTTTTTCTCGCTCACCCTCTATCTCGCTCTGTTTCTTATTCTCCCTCTCTCTTTCTCTCTCTCTCACTCTTTATCTCTCGCGCTTGCTTGCTCCGTCTCTCTTGCGATACCTAAAAAGGAGAAGCTACATGTATGTATGCTGGTGCAGTCAGCGAACCAGTTAGTTGCAGCGCACCACCAGGCAGACTATGCCCCGGGGCCCTTTACGGTATAATCAGATTCGAATCGGAAACATGCAAGGGTTGCGGATCCTTTATGGAGAGATCACCACAATGAGAGAGAGAGAAGGGGAGAGAGAGAAAGAGAAGGGGAGAGAGAGAAAGAGAAGGGGAGAGAGAACGAACTGGGATTAAGTTAGGGCGAAGACAAACGGGAAATAGAATAGGATGAAAAACAAGGAAGAAAGTAAGATGAGCCAAACTGAGCTACCGGACGACACGCTTTGATCGTTTCCGTCAATGCAGTCGGCCAAATCGGCACAAATAGGGAAGGGGAAATTATCCAAAAGATTCCCTAAAGTATTATATATTACAAATAAAGGAAAAGTGGTAGTATTTGCGAAAGTCTAAGAGAAACTAGAGAGCGAAAGAAAGAGAGAGTCAGAGAAATAAAGAACGAAAGTGTCGAACTCGCATGGCCGAGCATTGGTAATGCAAGCCCGCCGCCTGAACAAAGCGCAAGATGTTGCGATCCCGTGCAAATTGCCGACGGCACGAAGAAGGAATGCCGGTAGTAGGAAGGTTGAGAGGGAGAGAGAGATAATTGCTTCCCTCTTTCTCACTCTCTCTCTCTCACTTTTACCTACCTCTCACTCTTTTGTTTCTTTCTGTCACTCTCTCACTTTCTTTCAAATCTTTAGATTTCCTAAACTGCCCCTCCCTCTCCGATGGCGCGCTCACCCACGAAATGTTTCGTAGCAAAGTAACAGACCAAAGGACATTTTTATTTTATTTATTATTTTTATTACATGAATCACATAGAAATGGGGATATTTCGGTAAAATGTTTAAGGAAGCCATGGTTAATATTGATGAAAAGCGAAATGAGAGAGAAAGAGAAGAGAGAGAGAGCGCAGAGAGCGAGAGAACAGAGAGAGAGCAGAGAACACATGCCTAACACATTTGAAGCCTCCTTCTTGAAGTGGCACCTGCTGCAGCTGCCTATTGCTCCAGTATTAAATGAGAACAGGAAGAGGAGGCGCGAGTGATCAGCGGGAGAAGAAGAGGAAACGAGCCATTTATCAGTTGGCAGTCCTAGGGTGAACCAGTGTCTCCTACCCCTGTGGCCTAAACCCACCCAAATCCTCCCCATCCCTTCTGCCCTACGGCCATCTTGTTCGAGCTAACAAAGAAAGGATGGATGACATGTGCTCTGGTTCTTCCCTTTCTCACTCTCTTTCTCTCTCACTCTCTCTTCCTCTATCTTTCCCTCACTCTACAACAGTCACACCTCTATCTGTTTCTCTAAAAAATACAAATCTTACAATAACATTAGCTAATCTCTTTTTCTCTCTCTTTTTTTCTCTCTCTCTTTCTCCCTCTCTTTCTTTCTCTCTCACTCTTTCTTTCTCTCTTTCTCTCTCTCTCTCGAACTCGTAAATTCCACTTTAAATCACAAGGGAAACACACATATTACTCATCAGCTTTCCACCCGCTACTACATGTTTTTTTTCTTTCGCTTCCTTCCTTCTCACACATCGGGTCGGGTTTCAGATGACCGAAGAAAGAAAAAAAGGGGCCGAAAAAAGATACGCCTATCGTTGTAAGAAGAACTACATGGGATGGGTAAGAAATGCATGTCTACGATATAATTTAAGTTGGTTTTTAATATATATATATATATATATATATATATATATATATATATGTATCTATGTATGTATGTATATAAACAAAACAGCTAATCGTTGGCGATCATAAAATAAATAGCAGAAGAGATGCTAATGATGGCCATGGCAAGTGGGAGAAGTCTCTTTCTTAGTCACTCTCTTTCTCTCAACTCGCTCTCTTTCTCTCACTATCGCTCTCTCTCTCTCCCTCTTTCTCACTCACTGTCTCTCTCTCCCTCTTTCTCACTCCCTCTCACTCTATCCCACTCATTGTCATGCTCTCTCTTGATCTCTTTCTCTCTCACTTTCTCTTTCAATTTCTCTCTCATTTTATCCTCTCTCTCTCTCTCTCGGGTCGCCCATATATGTTTTGCCATGCAGAGAGGACATCATGAGTCATGTCCCGGGCGACAGAAATGACAAGGAATCCGAATTCTGCGTTGGGAGAAGAGGAGAAGAAGAAGAGGAGGCATACGAGGCAGTGAAAGGATGGCAGAATATTAGTAGCCAGAACAACTGCCCGCTTTTGACACGTCGTCAAAGCGAACAGGTCAGAGAAGAGCGAGCGAGAAAGAAAAAGAGAAAGAGCGAGAGAGAGAGACGAGAGAGAGAGCTAGAGGAGAAAGAGAGAGGGATCATTCTCGAACGGGGCAAGTCATAGTACACATTATTCGAGACGCATGAATGGCTGAAGAGAATGGGATCACAATAATCTTCAGCCATATATATTTTTCTTGCTTTCATCTCTCTCATTCGCTCTCTCTCCTTCCTTTTTGGTTCTTTATCTTGCTCTGTTCTTCTCTTTCTCGCTCTCTCCAGCAATGTCCTCTCTCACTACCGGTCAAGGTTGCCAGTTCCACATAAGTTTCGCCTCGATATCCTCTTTTTTCCTCTTCGCCAATTACAGTAACCCCATGCCTGAGACAAAGAAGCAAAGTAATGTGTTGCTGCGATGGGGATAGTGAGGACAAAAAGCGCCCAACTATCAGCTAGAGAGAGTGAAGAGAAACAGAGAGACACAAACAGAGAGAGAAAGAGAGATGAAAAAATAAAGGAAGAGATAGAGAGGGAAAAGAGAAGGATGGAACAATAGATGCAAAAACCGCGAGATTAATCCGAGCGCGCGCGAGTGATTACGCTCCAATGCATGCGTGCACACATTAACACGTCTTTTTACCCTTAGGCGAGAGAGAGAGAGAGAGAGAAGAGAGAGACAGAACGAACAAGAAATACCAACACAGAAAGAGAGAGGTTGGGGATGAAAACAGAGAGAGAGAGAGAGAGGTGTAGAGAGAGAGAGAGAGACCACAAAGAAGTATGCAGCTCTGGAGTCTCCGGACGTGCGAAAGAATGCCGGAATGGTGGACTCTTGAAAAATGCATGAGATCACCAGTGGCGAGGTCTAACTCGTCCGAAGGCAGGATGGATTCGGCCAGCGGCTACTTGTACTCATTGCAGGGCAGCAGCCTTCGACAGTAGTGGTTGACGCTGATACTTACATACATTACATAAATAGATACATTGAGCAGTAGGCTAACAACTATGACACGATTTGCGAGAGAATCAAATCGAATCAAACAGCCCGGGGACCCGGCCAAAATCGACCGCCTTGGAGTTTGTTCCAAAGTTCCTTATAGGTATTTTCTGGTATGAGAAATCGATTGGAAGTGGTCTAGTCATCAGAAAATGTCTCTTTAGCCCGCTATGAGGGCTTGAATTATTAGGCTCGCCGCGCTGGGAGGTGAGTTGGATGCACGTCTGAGGTCACTGCGCCGCACGTTTTTGAGATATAGGAATGAAAATATGCATTTTAATAGCCAAGATATTGATCTAAACAACGAAAAAAGAAAAACTTTAAAATGTTTTATTTTCAATTTTTTTTATAGAATTTAACGTTTGAGGGAGCTCAGAAAACGTGTTTCTCATTTTCCACCAACCAAACCTATACAGCTGTATAGACCTTGAAAAGAGCTTTCGAATGGACTATTGGGTTTAGAAAACTTATGATGTGCTTAAGTTTCCTGATCGATTATCAATAAGCGGCAGTGCAAATCAGCATGTCCGCGGCTTAGAAGAACTATTTCAGAATCATTTTCATATGCCGAAACATACACCACACGAAAGAGCGCTAACTTTGCTACAAGCTGAACTACTTTCAATAAAATTTCGAATCTACGATTCTTTGTTATAGATCAAAAGAATATGGCATCTACTTATAACAATTCTTCAAGGAAGGGCGCATAAAAATAATTGGAATATTCTAATTCGAATAAACTAAAAATATGGATTATTGGGCGCAATGAAAATGGCACTACCGGTCCAACATTTATTGATGATAACAAAACATTGTAGACTTGAAAGATAATTGAAAGGGGTTCAGCTTGTAGCACATTTCACGCTCTTTCTTATGGTGTATGTTCGGATGTGCGAAAATGATTATGAAGTGCTGATTTGCACTGCCGCTCAGGGATAATCGATCAGGAAACTTCAGCGGATCCTAAGTTTCCTATCCTAAACCCAATAGTCCATTCGAAAGCTCTTTTCAAGCTCTATACAGCTGTATAGGTTTTGGTTGGTGGAAAATGTGAAACATGTTTTCTGAACTCCCTCAAACGTTAAATTCAATAAAAAATTGAAAATCAAACATTTTCAAGTTTTTCTTTTTTCGTTGTTTTGATCAATATCTTGGCTATTAAAATACATATTTTCACTCCTATATCTCAAAAACGTGCGGCGCAGTGACCTCAGACGTGCATCCAACTCACCTCCCAGCGCGGCGAGCCTAATAATTCAAGCCCTCATAGCGGACTAAAAAGACATTTTCTGATGACTAGACCACTTACAATCGATTTCTCATACCAGAAAACACCTATAAGGAACTTTTGAACAAAATCCAAGACGGTCGATTTTGGCCGGGTCCCCTGCCATTTTGAAACTCTCGCAAATCGAGTCCTATAAAAAAGGCAGCTGACGAATCATCATGTTTTACAGAAGAGATAACAAGTTTGACATTTAAAGCAGCTGCATATTCGGATACAGCTTTAAAAAACGATATGATAATTAATCTTTCGACAGCTAACTCCTTTAGGACTGCGGCTAAACCTCATCCTTGCAGGTTACAGTAATCCTCAAGCACCACAAAAACCTGTGATCTGCAGTGAATGACCGCTTACGCTTCGCGCAACACTCCGATCCCCGCCTCTTTCGCGCACCGCTAATGAGGCTGAAAATTAGCCGAGCCAGCGAAGAAGAAGAAAGAGATGCGCGCAACAATCAAGGAAGGCGTCCTTTCCACCTCCGGACGAGGAAAATAAGGAAGAACAGAAAGACCGCCACCGCTAACCCGTGAACCGATCAATCCACTCTAATGACCCGTGATACCTAAGATGTTCATTCTGAAGTTGACAAGGAAAGGCCTCTATGAGTTGCATCCACTTATACTACTGAAAAGTGTCCGGAGCAGCTTACTTACTTTTAGAGTCATTACACTGGCAAAGCGGCCCAATTTGAATGGCGCCTCTTCTGTCTGACTCTCTGCCTCTCTCTCTCTCCCACTTCTCTGTCTCTTTCTAATTATGGCACGCCCAAGAGCGATGAGCATGCGAGAGGTTGAAAAGCGAGAGCCTAGGGCCGAGTGACGGAAAGTAGACTGACTATACGTAGGCATGACACCACCGCTCTCTCTCCCTCTCTTTCTCTCTCTCTCTCATTCTCTCTCTGACTCTCTTTCTAATTCTTTCTCTTTCTCTCTCTCTCTCTTCCTTTTCCTCTCCTCTCTCTCACTGGTCATCCACCGCTTCTGCAGCAGAAGAAGCTACAGCTTCTATTCGCTCTCGTCAGTCAGTTAGCCGGTCCCGCGTGTAATTGATGTTATAATGTTTCCGGCTCCCCCGGCCCGGCTCTCTCCGGCTCAGAAGTAGCAGTAGTAGTCATGATGAGAAGACTGATTTGCATTCCGGCACAGAGCTCCCCAACTTTCTCTCTCTCTCTCTCTCTCTCTCTCTCGCTCTCTCTCTCTCTCTCTCTCTCTCGCTCTCTCTCTCTCTCTCTCTCTCTCTCTCGCTCTCTCTCTCTCTCGCTCTCTCTCTCTTTCTCTCTCTCGTTCTGTCTCTCGCTCTCTCTCTCTCTCATCTTACCAAAGTATCCTCCCTGGGGGAATCACGTAGTTTGTAAAGTAGTACTAGTTCATCTCTCGAAAAGAGCGAACAAATCTCTGTACATTCCGAATTCTTAGCTATGATGAAGTGGTTTAGTAGGGCTATGAGTGGGCGAATCTTCACTCCATTTGTTTCCTGGCTCCCGGAGATCCGTCAGAAAGGATGTGCGAGAAGGGAGACGAAGGATGGAGAGAGAGAGAGAGAAAGAGAGAGAGAGAGAGAGAGAGAGAGAGAGAGAGAGAGAGAAAGAGAAAGAGAGAGAGAAAGAGAGAGAGAAAGAGAGAGAGAGAGAAAGAGAGAGAGAGAGAGAGAAGGGGAGAGAGAGAGAAAGAGAGAGAGAGAGAAGGAGAGAGAGAGATTGAGAAAAGAACAACAAAACAGACGAACCACAAGAGCGCGGGAACTTGCCGACAGCCTTTTATGCAGAAAACTTGGAGGTCCGTTTTAGAAAGCAGAAAACGAAAACTTTCAGAAGACCAGAAACTTTGTAAAAACATCTCTCACTTTCGTATTTATAGATGAATATGTACATATGTCCTTTTATATCATAGTTCCTTAACACGCGTGATCACGAATGATAAAATTATAATTGAACAAAAATGTGAAATGAATAAATCAGTTTTAGAAGGGAGAAGATACCTGATGGTGAGGCTTATCGCTGAGGCAACCTGCCGACAGCGATAACAGATTGGGGAAAGGCGGATATCAACAGTTTAGCAATCGCGCGCGACGGTGAACTGGGTAAATCAGAGAGGGGGAGGGGGAGTGAGAGTGGGGGAGAGGGACAGAAGGACAGAGAGAGAATGAGGGATAGACAGGAATAGAGAGAGAGAGAACGAGCGACAGAGAGAAAAAAAGTTGTGTCTCCGGATGTTCGGTGATCTGCAGGGGAAAAGAACACCGCCGCCATTTGGGAAGGTGGGTCGAGGAAAGACACTGGAAGCAATTGAATGTTAAGAGAGCCTGTCTGAGATATTCGACCATGGGGGGCGTACAGGGCGTGCAGTAAAAAAATTTTTATTTTTTTATTTTTTTTTCCTTTGGATACCTTGTGTAGTATCATGAGAGCTTCCAAAAAACATTTTTTTCAAAAAATATTTCTCATGTATAACTACAGTATACCCCGATTTGCCTCAAATGTTAAATTGATCATAAAAGCGTTCAAAGTGAACCAAATTAAATTTTGATGGTATAGATCGATTCCTTGATTAAAGGCGCACAAAAATGGTTCTACAAAGTTTTGAAAAGTTTTCATCTTCAAGCCAAAATTTGTACTTAAACAATCTTGAGGTGCCATTTGAGTACCAATGCTTAATAACTACGATTCCAAACCAACACCATTTGAAAGAGCATGCTTTTTAACCCCTAAAAAATTATATTTGAATGTGGTGGACTTTCCCCGAGCTTGGATGCTTTGGGCGGAGTACAGTGATGTGCTCAAAAAATTTCGAATATTTTAGACAAATTTCGTGAAAAAAGTCAAAATTGTTTGGAAATTTTTTTTTCTCCAAATTGACTCCAGGGGGGTTAATTAGTACCACGAACACGAATATGACAATTATTTTGCATAATATTCAGAGTGACGCATGTTAGCGAGGTTAAATGGGATTTTTTGAACTAGCTACACTGAGCTCCGTGGATTCAACTTAACACCCCGAGCTCTCGGGAAAGAAAGTACAAACGATGAGTATTTTATCCGACGTGAAAAACACTGCCCTTTCAAATGAAGTCGCTTCTATGTCTGCGACACAGGCAGAAATTCGGTTTTTGCCGAAAAATATTTCAAACAAACACATATGAAAACTTAAAAAAAAAAACTTTTTCTATGCAGTTTGCCAAGACAAATACAATGATATGTTGTATTACTTATAATAATAAGTATTAAGCTAGTTATGGCCGTTAAATCTATGGCACTTTTGAGCACATCACTGTACTCCGCCCAAAGCATCCAAGTTCGGGGAAAGTCCACCACATTCAAATATAATTTTTTAGGAGTCAAATATTATTATGCATTGGTACTCAAATGGCACCTCAAGAATGTTTAAGTACAAATTTTGGCTTGAAGATGAAAACTTTTCAAAAACTTTGTAGAACCATTTTTGTGCGCCTTTAATCAAGGAATCGATCTATACCATCAAAAAAAAAGAAGCTCTCATGATACTACACAAGGTATCCAAAGGAAAAAAAATTTAAAAATAAAATTTTTTTACTGCACGTTCGTGTGCGAGAATCTCAGACAGGCTCTCTTAAACGAATAGGAGAGAGAGAGAGAGAGAGAGCGAAGAGATAGAGAGAGATAGAGAGAAAAACGAGCTGATGAATTGAGATGAAGAAGAAGAGCAAGAAAGGAGAACAGCACGTCTCATAACAACTGTCGGATAAAATATGATAAATGTGTGTTTGGAAGGGTTATGCACAGAAGTTAAGGTAAAAAATTGGGTAGTTGCATTGCCTTTTTTTAACAAGTCAAGCAAATTTAAAATCTTGAAACATTTGTATATATATCGCTTAAAAGCAACCATCACTGAGGGCAAGGAATTGTCATAGTGATTCTTGAGTCATGAAATTGCAAATAAGGTAGACGGAAGTGTGGCCAACTTCCAAATCTTGCCCACTCTCTCTCCCTCTTTCTCTCTCTCTCTCACTGTATCTGTATCTCTCAGTTTCTCACTCTCTCCCGCTCTCTCCCTCATTCTCTCTCTCTCTCTCTCTCTGGTCCACAATGAGAATGGAGATAGTGCAAATGAAGCATGCTCTAATCGTTCATTATGCCGGATCAAAGGAAGAGTTGAGGAGAATTGTGTGAAGCGAGTGAATGAGAGAATGTGAGAGAGCGAGTAGGTAGGAAGAGGAGAAAAAGAAGACATCACTAGAGAGAGAGATATATAGATAGAAAAATGTAGTTAGAGAGAGGAGGGAAAACGGAGAGAAAGGAATGGAAATATGTAGAGAGAGAGAGAAGTGAGTGAGAGTGAGAGTGAGGGAGAGAGAGAGAGAGCGCGAGAGAGCGAGTCACAGAAAATAGGCCATAACCACAAAAGAAGCGCATGAATGAATTGGAATGCAGCAGAGGGCGACGTAAAAGTGCCTTTCTCGAAATGAGAATCGGCGTGGCACTCTTTTTACTTATACTCAGTTCCATTTCTCTCTCTCTCTCTCTTTTCCTCTCGCTCATTCTCTGTCTTGCTCTCTATTTATTTCGCTCTCTATTTCTCTCTCGCTGCTCAGCAGCTTGTAACTCATATGCAAAAAGAAAATGTTGCCAGAATGTATTTCTTGTCACTCACAGGTTTTGATCAATATAAAATATGATTTAAAAGAAATTTTTAGACATTTTTGCGCATACACAGAAATCACGGCAGATTTCCTAGAGTTTCGTCTCTAGCAGCAGCTCTCTTCCCCCCAATTCATACTTGACTCCTATCTCAATTTATCGTCTTACTGGCAGCCCACATTCTCTTTTAGCATAATCCATCTCTAACTGAGAATCTCGGTGGTTTCAGAGGTATGTAGTAGTGAAGAACACGTTGACAAACTACATATTATAATATCGTTGACTTGGAGATTCCCAACTCAACCTAATTTGGACTCTTTCCAGATAGACAGGGGCTCTTCGGTCAGCAGAATGATTGGCTCAAGAGACAAGGGGTAAAGACGAAACCTAATCCGGCAGCCTCGATTCTCTCTCTCTCTCTCTCTCTCTCTTTCTTTCTCTCTCTTTCTCTCTCTCTCTTTCTCTCTCTCTCTCTTTCTTTCTCTCTCTTTCTCTCTCGCTCTGGCTTCTCTTGATCTCCATTCTCCAACTTATAAGAAGGACAAAGGACGGCGAGAGCAATAAGAAAGCTGCCTGGGGCAGGAAGAAGACAGCCCCTGGGTGATTAGGGAGACGCGCGTCACGCTTAACTTGTGATAGATTAGGAGCAATGAGTTGGGAGGAGAGACGGAGAGAGCGAGAAAGAGAAAGATAGAAAGGGGAGAGAGAGGGTGGAGAGAGAACGAGACCGCAATAATCTGCCCGATTCCTAATGGTAAGACAAACTGTCGATGCTCCAATGTGTTCATGCCGCATAAACAAAAAGACAGAGCAGTAGGAGAATACAGAGGGCGAGGGAAACGGCGAGAGAGAGAGAGAGAGAGAGAGAGAGAGAGAGAGAGAGAGAAAATGAGTGAGAGAGCAGCATGTGCAGATAAAGACCGGCTGCGACTAGGAAAGAGAGGGCATAATGAATTCTCAATCTCTTTCGGAAAGGCTTGAATAAAAATCCTGTGCCATTTCTAAGCCACTTTAAAATGATTCTTGGAAGGGGGGAAAGAGAGAAAAAAATTCTAGAAAAAAAGAGAGAAAAAATTTCGAAGCCGAACAGCGTCATAAAGACATATCTTATGAATGATGCAGGGTATCCAGGATGGTGATAGTTTTGGAAATAGAATGTGTGTGAGAGAGAGAGAGAGATAGAGAGAGAGAGGGAAATAAAGACAGCGCAGTAGAGAAAGAGGGAGGAAAAGGGGCAAGATGAACCGAGAGAGAGAGAGAGAGACAGAGAGAGAGAGAGAGAGATGGAGACAGAGCAGTAGAGAAAGAGGGAGGAAAAGGGAAAAGGGGCAAGATGAATCGAGAGAGAGATAGAGAGAGAGAGAGAGAAAGAGAGAGAGAGGGGGGGAAATGTAGAGACAACGAAAGAAAAAAAGTAAGATACGACACCGGAAAAGTTAAAGAACGCACGGAAAGGCCAGAAAAGGAATGCATCTCTAACGAAAGAAAATGGAAGCTCTTTTGGAAGCTGAATTGCGTGCTTCTTCATGAATTTCAGACATGGCTAGTCATGGAAAAATCACTGAAGTTGATGGAGATTGAGAGAGTGGAAGAGAGAGAAAAAGAGAGGGAGAACCGCAGAGAGAGAGAGAGAGAGAGTCCAAAAGAACGGAGATAGAGAGCTTGGAGAGAAAAGAGAGAGTTAAAGTTCCAAAGAGAGATCCAGTGGCAAACAGTTTTATAAGCCAGTAGCCTAATTTAATTAATAGGGAACCAACTTTTTTTTACATTTTGTAGCTCTTTTCTTCTAAACATGATCCTGAATATTTTCTATTTATAATTAAAATAGTTGTTTTGAAATATTATGAATATAATTTTTCAATGAAAAATAGGAAGGAAAAAGTACATAGAGCTAAAATCGTACAGTAGCCTTAAGCGGCCTTCTCTAAAGAACGCAAGCAAAAACAACACACAGTCATGAGAGCCATCACAAAACGACGGTTCATTAGCATTGAGCCCCCGTTCACTTTTCTCTTTCCTCTCTCTCTCTTCTTTTCTCTCTCTCTCTCTCTCTCTCGCTCTCTCTCTCTCTTTCTCCTGCTATTCGAATAGCTGGAGCTTATAACTGGAGAGCGAATGTCACGGTAGCAGGGAAAACAATTAATTATTGTAACGGTCCCTCTCTGAGCACTACTTTAGAGAGAGAGAGAGAGAGAGGAGAGAGAATATTAGTTGGAAAAAAGGATATTTTGTGAGGAACACTGCTTTAGGAAGTGAAGGCCTTGACTGACAATGAGATTAGCTGTTCTGATCTCGATAATTTAGTTAGCCAATGTAAATATTTAAGTTAAAAATATTGAAAAAAAAAGTTTATAAATTAAACGGCGCAAAGTTGAAATTTAAAAAATAAAAAAAATCGTTAAGGCGATGATACTGATGACATAAAAGGATGAAACAATGATTTCATAATCTTATATAGAAGTCGACACATCCACGGAGGACAAAACCAGATGAAATCATTCGTTTGGCCGTCCGCGCTCTTATTTTCTTCTCTCTCTCTCTCTAATTTTTCTATCTCACACACACTCTCGCCATCTCTCTCTCTCTCTCTAATTGGAAGAATAAAAGATCTCTCCGAAATAGCGGCGGTCATTTTTCACCGGCCCTGATTTGCCACCCACTGGGATTGACCACCTCCTCGTCTTCGTCTTATCCGATACAGATCGCCCTCTCTCTGGTTCTACTTTCTCAAAGAGGTCCAACATTTGTTTAAAAATGGGATCGGTTATAGTAGATTTGAAAGAGGTTAAAAAAATTAATATATATTATTTATTGCATCGTGTCAAGTAATGTGTAGGTTCGAATGCATGTAAAAGATAACAATGTTCAACACGAGCATAATCACTATGACTATATAGATATATATCTTGAATATTGAAATGAATGAAAGGCCTACAGCCACAGTGAGAAGAATAAGTCCAGCAGCCAGTCCAGCAGAGGACCACTTCGCGGCTCCGTGTCAATTGCCAAAATACGGTAATAATCGTTGTGAGACGCCAGGGTACGTGCAATAAATGCCTGCATGTGCTCTTTCTGAGGAACAGTGAAGCACATCTGGTGACAGTATGGAAGAAGGGAGAGAGAGAGAGAAGGAGATAAAGTGGAAGAGCTAGAGAGCAAAGTGCATCAAGCTCGTAAGGTGCCAATCACCCCGGAGTGGAGACAATCATGAACAGCAGCCGGAACATTGGCAGATGAGTAGATGGAGAGAGATGACGAGAGAGAGTGAGAGAGAGAGAGAGTGAGAAATGGATAGAGAGAGAGAGAGTTAGTGAGGGAGACAGAAAAGAGAAAGAAAAGAAAGAAAGCATAAGATGGGGAGGGGAATTTTGAAAAGCGTATCCACCATTCGCACCCGGTGCCATTCTATGTGCTTCTGTTCGTAGCTGAATAGCTTACATGGGGCAGAGAGTGAGAGAGAGAAGGAGAGAGAGAGAGGGAAAGAGAGAGGGAAAAAGAGAGAGAGAGAGGGAGAGAGAGACAAAGACGGCGCCAGCCACATGTCTGTAAGTATGAAGGCACCTGGAAGGACGCTCCTCTCCTGCAGTGGTAGAAATTGAAATTGTTCAGTTCTGCAAAATGTTAGGAGAACTGAAGCAAGAAGTCTAATTGTAAGAAGCGGATAAAAGAGAAGAGAGATGTTAGAGAATATGCTGAACACTCAAATGAAGGGCAGGAAGTGCAACACATCATAATCTATTCATTAAGGCCGTAGAGACATCTACGAGACCGTCACATTTCGGAATCTTCCCCTCTGTATCTTTCTCTCTCTTTCTCTCTCTCTATCTCTCTCTCTCTCTTTCTCTCTCTCTCTCTCTCTCTCTGGCTCGACCCAAGAGTTGACTCCAAAGCCCATGTCATATGGCGATGGCTATCTCTGGTATGCTCGCACATGGAAGAAGCAAGAGCAGCCGGCGAGCATGCCTTCCATGCTCTTCGAACAATTCTGTCTGACTTTGACATCATCCTTCTCTCTCCCTCTCCCTCTCTCTCATTTCTTTTTCTATTCATTCTCTTTCTCTCGCCCCTCTCTCTGTCTCTCTCTCCCTTTTCGTGTCACTTCACGCACCCTGCAGAGACAACAACGTCCGATCAGTCATTGCCAATTTGCATAGAGGACAGGCGCTGCTGCGATCCGTTGCAGTGATCGGCACTTCCGATGTGACAGGGGACAAATAGAGAGAGAGAGAAAGAAAGAGACAGACTAAGAGAGAGAAAGAGACAGACTGAGAGAGAGAAAGAGACAGACTGAGAGAGAGAAAGAGACAGACTGAGAGAGAGAAAGAGACAGACTGAGAGAGAGAGCGAGAGAGGGAGAGAAAATGAGAGAAATCGATGGAGAGAGAGAGGGACTCTATAATACGGTAGAAATTTGCTTGATTTTTCTTTGAAAGAGAAGAAGGATTGACTGTCTAACGATAGGAATCACTTTGCCTCAAACGCAGTTCCAGAAAGCTTGAACCTTTTTGCCCTTTGTTACAAAGCAATAAGCCCGCAAAATATGTCTGGGCCAAATTTTGTTTACGGTAGGTAGGAGCATATTTGAGGGCGCGCATTCAAAGTAGCCTTGATCTACTAAGGTAGAATCACTCCATACTTGGTTATTTAAGAGAGCCTGTCAGTATCGTTCGATCAAGGCCTGCCCTAGGAATTTTTGTTCGAATTTCTTAACCAAAATTGATTATAGTATACAACTCGACGTGGTGAACACAATAGGCTGTATTTCAAAGGTGAAAAAATTTTTCCGCGCGAGACCCAGTACCGTAATCTTATAAATTCGATTGGTCATAAGTCGCTTCAAACTTATTATTAGACAACCATCGAGCAATCATTGGATAGCTGATTGAACGGGCTTTAATTTTGATCTTGGAAGATATTTTCTAAAAATTTGAATTTGTCCCTAAAACACGGCCCTAAACATTTTCGAAGGTGGTTTTTACCGAAATTAAGTATTTTATGTTCATTTCGCTACAACCGCTCCTGGATAGGCTTAAAGTACGTGAAATGTGCTACAACATATATCTCTTTCAAAAGAATTGAAGGTCTCGCTCTTAGGTTCCCAAACGCTTGAACATGATCCTGTGTAAACTGTAACACCGTGCAAGCGCATTCTTCGATCCATAACTGCGCTCAATGTCAATATTACAAAATCGTAAGTATATCATCTAAGAGCTCTCACGGAGATCTTCAAATGTTACATACATTAATTTATTGAAAGGTTTCAATTTATATGGGAAATTGCGTTATGTACAATTAGAAGGCTTGAAAAACTGCTTTAAAAACATTTTCGCCTGTCGAAACATACATCATAAGAAAGAGGATGAAATTGGCTACAAGGTGAACCTCTTTCAATGGAATTCCATGCATACGATCTTTTGTTATAAGCCATAAGAGTAAAATAACCAGGCCTTATGGAAAAACTGTAGAAAAAAAGGATTGGAATATTCTAATTCGAATAAACTAAAATGTGAATTCTTGGGCAAAATGATAGCGACGCTACTGGCACTAATTTTATGATTTATAACAAAAGATCGTATGCATGGAATTCCATTGAAAGAGGTTCACCTTGTAGCAAATTTCATCCTCTTTCTTATGATGTATGTTTCGACAGGCGAAAATGTTTTTAAAGTAGTTTTTTAAGCCTTTTTTTTTTAGTTTTTTAATTGTACAGAACAAAATTTCCCATATAAATTGAAACTTTTCAATAAATTAATGTATGTAACATTTGAAGATCTCCGTGAGAGCTCTTAGATGATATACTTACGATTTTGTAATATTGACATTGAGCGCAGTTATGGATCGAAGAATGCGCTTGCGCGGTGTTACAGTTTACACAGGATCATGTTCAGTTGTTTGGGAACCTAAGAGCGAGACCTTCAATTCTTTTGAAAGAGATATATGTTGTAGCAAATTTCACGTACTTTAAGCCTATCCAGGAGCGGTTGTAGCGAAATGAACATAAAATACTTAATTTCGGTAAAAACCGCCTTCGAAAATGTTTAGGTCCGTGTTTTAGGGACAAATTAAAATTTTTAGAAAATATCTTCCAAGATCAAAATTAAAGCCCGTTCAATCAGCTATCCAATGATAGCTCGATGGTTGTCTAATAATAAGTTTGAAGCGACTTATGACCAATCGAATTTATAAGATTACGGTACTGGGTCTCGCGCGGAAAAAATTTTTCACCTTTGAAATACAGCCTATTTTGTTCACCACGTCGAGTTGTATACTATAATCAATTTTGGTGAAGAAATTTGAAACAAAATTCCTAGGGCAGGTCATAATAGGGCCCTGCTCGAGTCTTACTGACATCCTCTCTTAACAGAATCAGAAACTCCAAATCTATAAACCACATGTTCAACTGAATGTTTTGCGGCATACTGAGTTCGATAGATAAAGGACACGGTCTACGGAAACGCACCCGATTTCCTCTAGAAATGCCTGAAGGAAATGACATGCCTTGAAGCCTTCTTTGTCTCTTATCTCTCTCTCATTCTCTCTCTCTTTCTCTCTCACTCTCATTCTCTCTCTCTTTCTCTCTCTCTCTCTCGCCTCATCAGTACCGAACTCAGCACAATTCAATTCGGTATACGACGTTTCCCAAATTTCTCATTGTCAGAGGAAAGAAAGAGCAAAAGACCATGGGTAACTTACATACATATGTATGTAGATAGTTCATACAGACCCGAGGTGGGAGGAAGGAGAAATAACAATAGGACAGAAAAGATGCTAATGACACCTGCATTCATTCTTAGGGGTATGATGATAGTAAGACAGACAGAAAGAGAGAGAGAGAGAGAGAAGAAGGAGAGAGCTATGTGTATAACAGAGTGAGAGATGAAGAGAGAGAGACATATAGTAGAGTAACGGATGAAGAGAGATGGAGAGAAAGAGTGAGAGAGGGTGAAGAGAGGGAGAGATTGGGAGATAGAGAGATAGCGAGAAGTGCAAACAGGTCACGAGAGGTCCCTGACCAGACAACAGATATCATTAGCAGCAGCATGAATAGCAAGGAAAAGCGGCAGAAGAGGGTGACTGGCGACTTCCGGGTGTTTGTTTAGGAATACGCACGTTTTCTCAGGTCACAGACACCTTTTCTGCTTCTATACTCTGGTTCTTTCTCTCTTCTCTCTATATCTCTCATATCCCTCTCATTACCTTTCCCTGTTTCTCTCTCACCCTCTCTACCTCGATTTCACTCTCCCTCACTCTCTCTCTCTCTCTTACTTCTCTCTCTTTCAACGTCCGCCCCTAACCCTCTCTAACTCCCTCTTCCCTCGCGTACTATGGTGTCGATTACTGTGAATAGGCATATGTATGTACATATGTATATTCTCAAGGTATGCCGCTTCTCCCAGTCGTAAATGACCGAGACAAAAAAATTAATAAAAAATCTAGGCGTGGAAAAATCCCTTTGAAAATTACCTATAGGATATGAGGAACTTGCCTCATTGAAGATGTGCACATAGAAAATGGTTATAGAAACAGAATGTGGACAGTTCCTTCTGTGTGTAGGGCAAGGAAATAAGTTTATCCGATTGATAGTTGCAAATAAAATGGTGAACAATTTCCACTAATGGTAAGTTTACGTGTGCGCAGAATTAAACTGTCGCTGAAAACAAATTTGTACTAGGGGTGAAATATAAATAGTTTACACTAAGCGGGTTTAGACAAAGTTGGGGCGTGGAAGTGTGAATGAAGGAGAGGGAGGATGAAAGACAGAGAGGTAGACTGAAATTTTTATTTTATTTTAATGCTACTCGAAATAATGGTCCATTAAGTTTACGCTATGAAGAATTAAACTCGTGCTGGGACCGAATTCGTATGAGGCGTGAATCTCGGGTCAAGAATAAATAGTTTACACGAAGCAGACATTATGGGTGGAAGAAGGGGAGAGGGCTGCTGAAACAGAGAAGGACTATTGCCATGGGGTTTAGGAGAGAGGGAGGGAGAGAGAGAGAGCTAGAGAAGGTTGGAGAGAGAGAGAGAGCTAGAGAAGGAGAGAGGTAAGGAGGTAGAGATTGAGCTGATATCGCTGTGAGGCGATGCCCTCATACATGCACACTGATCGCTTTTGTCAATTAGATGGGCAGGCGCGATGTGCAAATAGATAATCATTAATGTGATTTATCCGAGGGCACAAGAGGCACTCTCTCCCTCTCGCTCTCTCCTTCCCTCTCTCCCTCTACCTCTCAGAGAGAGAGGGAGAGGAGAGGAGAGAGAGAGACATGGAAAATGAGAAACAGAGAATGATGAGGAGGAAGAGAGAGAGAGAGAAGAAAGATGGAGAGAGAGAGAGAGAGCGAGAACAGAGAGAGAGACAGAGCGAGAAACAGGGAGAATTTGTGGGAGTGTGACCACTAATTGTAAACGGAGATGCTCAAAGTGCGAACTTGGCTCGAATAAAATGACCGATGCGCAATAAGCGTATTTCGCGCGGGATTCTCATACATTCTCCAATGCCGCTGTCAGTTTAGGCCCTTCGTGAAACAATAAAAGATTGATATGAGGAAAGAAGAGAGGAGGAGGACTAATAGACAGATAAGGGGCATGGAAAAAGATAAAGATATACGGTAAAGGCCAAGTGCGGTTGATAGTGATGCACCATTCAAGCGTGTAATTTACGACGCGTCCACCCGATTTCCAATTTTGGTGTGCAATCTTATCCTAGAGACGTTCGCAAATGTCATAAATTTAGTTTGAGTTTCGATTATTATGTGCAAAGAGATTCATGAAGATATGCACACGTTGTAACACAAATGCGATAAGTTCTTGAAATGATAAAATATCATGAAAATTAAGAGTAAGTATAAATTAAGAGAAAAAGTAGCATGTCGGTGAAGAGAGATTCAAAAGTGAGAGTACGATATGCAAATCTCGGTTTGCTTCTTTTGAAGGAGCCACAAATTTCCTCTTGAATTCGCTCCGTTTCGTCTGAAGGTCGAGAGAGCATGAGATTTAGAGAGAGAGAGAATGGTCAGGAAAATTCAAAAAGATAAGTTGAGTTTCGTGCTCCTTTAATGATCCGAGGGTCGACATTTCTGATCGCCAATCGTAAGTGGTTGTGAAATGAAGCCACCCCTTGAGGCACTTGGAGCGAGAAGATAGGATTGATGACAGTGCCCGGGGCTAAACAGAAGAAATAGAGAAGTGAGCGCTTCTCGATGGATGAGTTTGAGGGAAGATAGAGACGGAAACGTGACGAGACCGAGAGTTAGAGAGACAGAGAGAGGAATGCAGTAGAGATAGACAGAGAAGGAGAGGAAACGGAGAGAGTGTGCGAGAAAGGGGGAGAAATGAAGCTAACAGGAATTGAGCAATGCGTTTTGTATACAGAGAGGCAATCACCTCGATTTCATTGTTTGCTTCGAAGGAAATTAACAGCGACTTGAGTGAGCAAGAAGAGGGGAACGTGCAAATTGTTACGTTTTGCTCCAAACTTATATGTAATTTTCTTCTTGCTAAAAAGTCGGAACAGATATGTATGTATAACGCTATCATAAATACGCAGATATTGTTTCCTATCTTTACTTTTTGATTTACCGAGCCATCGCGGAGGTTCGAATAAGGGTAGCAGTCCTACAATGTCATGTCGTTACCATTAGTATAAGTTGTTTGAGAATTGAGAGACGCTTTGGCATGCTCGATAGGGATATGCTATTTTATCATACATTTCATATTTTCATAGCTCATTTTATTTGGAAAACGTTTCAGGTGCCTAGATCTCCTGATGTGTGAAATTACCATCCTGCATTCATTTGCAAACTGTTTGCAAGGAAAGCTTAACAGCTTACTTTGCATAGCTGAACAACGTTGGGGGGGGGAATGACTTATGTCGCTTCTTTGTTCTATTCCGTGTAATCATGGCATGTATACAAAGGTATGTTCCTGCGAACATAAGAGCTTCAGCTCTCTTTATTGAGTATAATTTTGAAATAACAAAATGCTCACTCTCTTCATGACAAGACGAGAGTGCTTACTTACTTCGCTGCTGCTTTTTCCGAAGCTATCGAATTGGACCCGAGTGGCTTCCAAGCACGAATTGGGCCTCTCTTCAATGGCATCCGAGTTGCTCTCCCTCTCTTTATCCCTCTTTCTCTCTCTCTCTCTCTATCTCTCTTTCTCTCGCTGTCTCTTTTTTGTCATTCTCCTCTCCATCTCTCTTCCTCTCTCATTCCCTCTCCTCTCTATGCCACCCCAAAACCTCGACCAGCTTTATCTTCTCAACTATCCAGACTCGCATCCTGCCTCTTCCTCTCTCTCTCTCTCTCTCTCTCTCTCTCTCTCTCTCTTCACTCTTTCCATCTTCAGCCTTTCGCAAGCTGCGCGAAGAGACGCGGCCTGGTTGACTTGTCCCATTCGACAACCGACAGACATGTCCAGCATGTAGTATCTCCTATCAATATCTCCTTCTGTCATCATCACCAAATTCCTACGGTACTTTTTTTAAGGAATAAGTCTATGTACCTGTCTACAATTTATCAATGTTTGTTCAAAAGTAATACAAATAACGCTACTAAATGACACTATTGTATTTGCTAGGATTACTTCCTAGATCTCATTTCTTGGCAAAGGAAGATGAGCCGCCGCCATCATCGCCGCTCGAAAGTGACTCGAGTGGTGAATCTCGTGAAGAGAATCATCGCCTTCTTCTTCTCGCACGTCGGCCTCTGCGCCCTTGTTAGTCTTCTTTTTTTAAACATTATATTTTGAATTGTTGTATGTCTATTCTTATTAAATTACTACTATTAATTTACTAAAAATTTTCTATTCTTAAATATAAGTTATATATATTATAAACATGGAGAGAAAGAGATGAAGAGAGATTCTCTTCTATGCTCTTTTCGGTCCCGGGGGAATCCCTGCATTCGTATGTCGATCACTCTTCTCTCTTTTCACACACACTCGCTTCTCATGCGCCGCCAACTGGGAGATTGTTCTCGATCTATAAGAAAGCCACAATCTCACGTTGGCTTTTGAGTATGACAACAACTTTCAAAAGCAATCAAGGCAATAGTGACTTGGGCTAAATTAATACAATTCCAAAATTCTGGCTATCATTATGCAAAGGTTGAGAACATGGAGTGATAATATATTACAATGCAATTTATTTAAAAGTCGAAATAGAGTTTTTAAAAAAGTTTAAAAAAACTACAGCACATATTTAGGTGGTCGGTTATGCGCTCCTCGGCGCGGTCGTCTTCCGTGCCGTCGAAGGGCCTCACGAGATGCGCATCCAGAGCGAGGCATCATCATTGAATATCATCATTTGAATTGAATTGAAGTTGACACGAAACAAGAAGCACACAATCTGTCAAAAAACAGATACTTTTCAATTGAGATCCGAGCCCTACAAATTTGAGTTTAACAAAATGTGAGTATGAGAGTTCCGCAAGCCGCCAAGGGCCGCAAGTGGCTATCTGAAATCGCGCCATGTTTCGACGATAGCCCTTCTTTAAATATTCCTGTAAAAATCAATTTAATTTTTTTATTTAAAATAATTAATAAAGAGAGTTTTGTATAGGTGACCACGGCGAGGCATCAAGCGGTCGACGTCGCCTGGAATGCTACGTTCCGCATCAACAAGCTGAATGCAGAGCAGTGGAAGAAGGCCGTCCATGCACAGGCAAGAGAGAGAGAGAGGGAGAGAGAGAGAGCGAGAGAGAGAGAGGAAGAGAGAAAGAGAGAGAGAGAGAGAGAGAGAGAGAAAGAGAGGAAGAAGGTATGAGGTAAATATATATATCTAAATATAAGAATTCATTTGATCTTTTCCACAGGTGAAAAAGTTTCAAAAGAAGACAATGTGGGCGATAAGAAAGGGCTACGACGGCAAGGAGTTCGGCGTCTCCGCTCAGTGGACTTTCACGGGCGCCTTTCTCTACTCCCTTACCGTAATCACGACCATTGGTATGATAGCACACTAAAAATATTATTATTATCTTTCCATATTTTAATGAGAAAAAAATATAATTATGAAATCGGTTTACCTTTTTGTGCTTGTCCAAGTTATGTAGAAGAAAATATTGTGAAAATTTGAAGCAGAAAAATTTCTTTAAAAAAAAAAGACAGGATTTCAGGATACGGAAACACATCCGCCAAGACCTACTTTGGCAAGACGCTGACGATTCTCTACGCAATCGTCGGCATTCCGCTCATGCTGCTCTTCCTCACGAACATTGGAGATGTCATGGCGAAGATCTTCCGTTTCCTCTACGCCCAGTCCATTCGACTCAAGTTCCGCATCATTCTCTGGCACAAGAAGCGAAAGGTTGCTTCTTCTTCTTCTTGCTCTTGTTGTCGTCGTTTGTTGTTGTTTGCGAAAGTTATGATAAATAAAATGAATTTGGCAGGCTGCCAAAATCCGCCGCGCGAACTCGCTCGTGTCTCGTCTGACCCGCGGACGCGTCAAGGCGGAGTCGTCGCAAGACTAGCTTGGTACGCTATCATTTTTAAAGCATTCCTTTGCAAAACATCCTTAAGCCAAAGACCCAAATAAACCGATGTGCATCAGGGACTTTTCATGTTCGTTTAAAGAAAAGAATGAAGCGAGAGAGAAGAGAGATGGAAAAAGAGATAGAGAGAGCGCGATAAGTAGAGAGTTAGAGATCGTAGAGCATGCGATGGTACAAACACTGGGGAGAGAACGGGAGATGACTAAATGGGATTTGGATGGTGCTACGCGCGACAGGCGCACTGCTCGCAGGCGGAGGAGGAGGCGGAGGGGGCCTCGGAGGGCCCCTTGGCGGCGGAGGGGGTCTTGGTCCCGGCGGCGGAGGAGGGGGTCTGAATGATGTCGAGGACCTCCTCACGGCAAGGGCGCATCTTGAGCAGCTGGAAGTACGCGAGAATGTCCAGGCTCAACTGGAGAAGATCACTGTGCCGCTAACATTGGTTAGTCTCTTTCCCACTCTATCTCTCCCTCTCTCTTTCTCTTTTCTCTTTCTCTCTCTCTCTCTCTTGCTCTCTTTCTTTTTTCAGTCTCTCTCTCTCTCTCGCTCTCAGGTGATTCTAACCATGTTCGGATATCTCATCGCCGGTTCGATTCTCTTCTGTCTCTGGGAAGGCTGGACTTTCCTAGAGAGTTTCTATTTCTGCTACATCTCGCTGACGACCATTGGTGCGGAAATGATATATATATATATATATATATATATATATATATACATATAATATATATGTACATATATTGTTACTCTAGTTATGCATATGTATGTATATACATACAGTGATATACCGCCAAGGTGGCCGATTTATACCACAGCGCGCGCAATATTCCAAATGCTACGCAAGAAATATCTCGGCGTACAGGCCACCAAATAAAGAGATCTATACTTTTCGAATCCCCATTGGCGACAAATTCCCGGGAGCATCCGTCATTTTTATCCCATGTGCATAAAAAAAATTTTTTTTTTTATCCAACAGCAGAAATTACTGTCATGATTGTTCATCTTGTAAGAAGAAAAGGAAGTGTTTATATGTTATAAAACTCGACAGTCATGTTTGAAAAATAGTGTACATAAAATTCATGCAATTTTTTCAGGGTTTGGCGACAAATTCCCGGGAGCATCCGTCGGGAACGACAAAGATGCCCAGGAGAAGCTCGTCATCACTTCTGTCTACCTTCTCTTTGGTTAGTGGAGTCCACCCTCTTCTTACCCCCCCCCCCACTCCTTGTGGTTGCCACCATCATTGGTTTAATGATGAAAAGGTAAGGTCATCTTCTATTAGCTCATGTGGTCAAGTGGTTGTGAAAGAACTTTTAAAACGTTATAAAATTTTTGTGTTTTTGTTAAAAAAAGGAAGATAAATAAAGAAATCAGTAAAAATAATGTATCCTCTTGAGGCATGGCGCTTCTTGCGATGTGCTTCAATCTGGCGCAAGAAGAAGTGGCGACGAAGACACGCTGGATCGCGAAGCAGTTCAGGTCCAGTGATGATGAGGATGATGATTGACAGAGAGGACACCCTCACCCCTCCTCAAAAACATGCCCTAGACCCCTTCTTAAAAGAGGGCGCAGGATGACCCATTGCTACTCCTATTATAAACACGACTGAAGGTCAACATTGCGAATATACTGTATGGCGAGCGAATAAAGGGATTCGAACAAAAATATTGCAGCATTTCAGAATGTCTACATTACGATCTAGCCCAGTTCAAAGTTGGGAGACATATGTACATAGTACATACAATCCCGCCCAGGATCATGGTTGCAAGGAGGGAACGGAGTAGTTGGAGGGATCTAAATGCACTAATAGCTAATGTCCTAACAATAAGAAAGGGTTAAATATTTTAAATGATATATTCTTTCCCATGGTAATGGCTTTTTTATCGAGGAACCATTTGGATCCCTCCGACTCCACCCTCACTCTCTTTCTGTCTTTATCTCTCTCTCTCTCTCTTTCTCTCTTTCTCTCTTAAGAATTTACATTATTCACTGACTAATTCTGTATGCAGTTTTCACTCACTTTTTTTTTAAAGCACTTCAACTCTGTTTAGCTATCGCTTTCTGCTTTTCATTGTTGATTCTCGATCTTTCTTCGCACTTTCGGGTATGACTCTAAGTTTTTTTCATCAGGAATGCCTTTATGCACATATGTACATATCTATTGAAATGTTCATTATTTATTCACGAAAATAAACTATTATGTAAAGTGAGAGGCAGAGGTGGAGAGGAAAAGGGAGAGGGCTAAAGAGAGAAAGAGAGAAAGAGAGAGAGAGAGATAAAGACAGAAAGAGAGTGAGGGTGGAGTCGGAGGGATCCAAATGGTTCCTCGATAAAAAATCCATTACCATGGGAAAGAATATATCATTTAAAATATTTAACCCTTTCTTATTGTTAGGACATTAGCTATTAGTGCATTTAGATCCCTCCAACTACTCCGTTCCCTCCTTGCAACCATGATCCTGGGCGGGCATCATGTCCACTGTCTACGCCGTCCTCTGGTGGGCCGGGGTTCGTACTCAGCACGCATAGCAGAAATAGATATTTTTATTTAAAAATTTTTTATTTTATATTTTAAAATGTCCCATAAGCTATGACCAGAAAATTTTTCCGGACATTTGCATAAAAAGTTACTAATTGTATCCCAAAGCGAATATCATTCATTTATAATCATCTTTCTATAACCTCCAAAACGAAAATAAGAATAAAAGAATAGGGTTGTAAAAACATTTTAAAAAAAATTAAAATTAAAAGGCATATTTGTCTCTCGACTTTTTTACTTTTTCATTAACAGGACGTCTTCAATGAGCAGCTGACAATGTCGGTCGCTGAATTCGCTCTTTCGCTCGCGATTAACGTTTGTTTCCTCCTCTCTTTTAAAAGTTATAACATTAACGAAATAAATAGGCACATCAATGTTTAAAAAATAATCTCTAAAAAATAAGATGGTTGGAGACTTGTTGGAGAATTCTTTTTTTTGGCTTTAAAAAAATAATATTTCTCATTCTTTCTAGGGAGTCTGTATCTCGATTGTTGCTTTTTACGTGGCGCGTGTGCGTGGAGCGATTAGATCCATGAGGCCGAGCGACGCTTTCTCGCCTAGAGACAAGGTTAGAGGGCAGAGATGCAGAGTGAGGGAGTGGGAAGGCAGAGAAGCAGAGGGAGAGAGAGGGGACATCGACGCAGAGGAACACCAATCACGGGCAGCCGAGCAGCTCGGCGTTGCTAAAGTGCTGCTCGCGGTCGCGCAGAGGCTCGAGGGACAGCTCAGGCATGTGGTCGGGGACCTGGAGAAAGAGAGGGAGAGAAGGGAGGGAAAGAGAGAGAGAGAAGGAGAGAAAGAGAGAGAGGAAAGACAGAGAAGGAACGATTCCAGAGTGATAGAGAGAGAGAGAGCGAGAGAGAGATGAGGGGACTAGAAGGACCTCCTTGACGGTGATATCTCTCCACCCATCGTCTGGTGGCGCGGGAGGGTGCTCTGGCTGGAATTGCTCGTGCTGCTGCCGCACGTGAGGACGCGGGAGGTCGTCGTGACGAATTCGTCCTTCCCCCGCAAAGTCTCCTCCGCCCTCATCAATCGCCTTGTGCTTCTGGGAAATTGTATTATCATCTATTATTATTATTATTATTATTATATATTTTTGTCATTTTAGATTGGAATCCAAAAAATAATCATGATGAAACAAACCCAAATAACATAAAAGAAAAAGTTTAAGATGTAAAAGTTTGAAGAGGCAAAGATATAAAGGAAACAAATAAGAAACTAATTTAAAAGTATAAAAAGAGAAAGCAGAAGCGCGCCTGAGGCCGCTCCTGCTTCTTGTCTCGCTCCGGTTTGATCTTCTTCTTGCCTTTGAAACACATGTTCGTCTGCTTCGGATCCGAATCAAAAGGGTCTCGCGCGATTTAGGAGAGTCTCGCGCGATATAGAGAGACAACTGCAGACCAACCGTCCACCACCGGTGATAGGAAGCAAAGTGGCGAAAACGAAATGTGGAATGACTAGGAAAGAAAATAGAAATTAGAATTGAAATATCAAAAGGCTTTTGAAAGGGCACGAAATTGTTGCTCATACTGACATGGCAAGATGCATAGATAATCTTATTGTAAGTTCGTAGCGGAGCCGCTCCATCCGCCTTCCCTTGCTCATGGGAGCTATACTGTAGCTTCCTGCCTATTCATTCCCAGCACAGCGGAGGCGTCGCCGCCTGGCGCGCCGACTGGGGCGCTGCTCCGCCGCCAGCCCTCGCGCGCAAGCTGCGACGAAGGAGTTCCGAGCGAGCGCGTCGGGCGCGGAAGAGAGACGCGGAAGAAGCGGAGAGACGCGCGCGAGAGCAGAGAAGACAGAGAAGAGAGCAGAGGAAGCAGCAACTGCCAACGCCTGCGGGGCAATATCAGCAACCGTTCTACTTTGAGCAGTCAGTTTCAACTTTCAACTTTTGGGAAAAAATTATAAAAGAGAAAAGGGATTTCAAATATGAAAATAATCAAAAAAGTGTTTTTCTTTTGTTTATTCAATAAAATTCCTTCGTTATCAAATTATATACGTTTTCCTGAATATACTTTATTGTAGCTGCGGTGCTTCTCTAACATATCACACGCTGCCTCGCCTTTGATTCAGGCAAAAGAGTGTGAATTGAAATGCAAGTTTTGTTGCTGATTGAAGGGCCAGAATGGTGCAGCAGCCGCAGCAGCTGCCGGCGACCTTCGCCCCCGCCTTCCCTTGGCGGGCTCCGACTCCGCCTCCCATCGAATCCATTGAGTTGCCCATGGCGAGACCGCCTCGGAAGCGTACTGCGGCTGAGGTTACATAATCCTTTTTCTTGCTATACGAGCTCGTAATATATGCAGGCGCTAGTGCCAAAAATTTCATGTAAAAGTTACTCTTAAATTTCGCCATTTTAAAGGTCGTTGTACCGTTCTTATACAACAACATTACATTTAAAACAAGTAATATACATATGTACATATGGCTTTCCTTTTCCGAAATATCGTACTCTGTAGATCATCGAAAATCTCTACTACGAGCATTATCCGGAGGAGATTCCGAAGGAAGTCGGCGGTCTGCGTTCTGAGCGACATCGGATCTATTAGAAAATATAAATAAATAAACAAAAAGGTTTATTTATTTCTCTTTCTACTTGTAATTTTAAATCATTCCAAGCAGAAGGCAGAGGAGGACAGATCTTCAGGCAGACATCCTCCAGAAGGCAGAGGAGGACAGATCTTCAGGCAGACATCCTCCAGAAGGCAGAGGAGGACAGATCTTCAGGCAGACATCCTCCAGAAGGCAGAGGAGGACAGATCTTCAGGCAGACATCCTCCAGAAGGCAGAGGAGGACAGATCTTCAGGCAGACATCCTCCAGAAGGCAGAGGAGGACAGATCTTCAGGCAGACATCCTCCAGAAGGCAGAGGAGGACAGATCTTCAGGCAGACATCCTCCAGAAGGCAGAGGAGGACAGATCTTCAGGCAGACATCCTCCAGAAGGCAGAGGAGGACAGATCTTCAGGCAGACATCCTCCAGAAGGCAGAGGAGGACAGATCTTCAGGCAGACATCCTCCAGAAGGCAGAGGAGGACAGATCTTCAGGCAGACATCCTCCAGAAGGCAGAGGAGGACAGATCTTCAGGCAGACATCCTCCAGAAGGCAGAGGAGGACAGATCTTCAGGCAGACATCCTCCAGAAGGCAGAGGAGGACAGATCTTCAGGCAGACATCCTCCAGAAGGCAGAGGAGGACAGATCTTCAGGCAGACATCCTCCAGAAGGCAGAGGAGGACAGATCTTCAGGCAGACATCCTCCAGAAGGCAGAGGAGGACAGATCTTCAGGCAGACATCCTCCAGAAGGCAGAGGAGGACAGATCTTCAGGCAGACATCCTCCAGAAGGCAGAGGAGGACAGATCTTCAGGCAGACATCCTCCAGAAGGCAGAGGAGGACAGATCTTCAGGCAGACATCCTCCAGAAGGCAGAGGAGGACAGATCTTCAGGCAGACATCCTCCAGAAGGCAGAGGAGGACAGATCTTCAGGCAGACATCCTCCAGAAGGCAGAGGAGGACAGATCTTCAGGCAGACATCCTCCAGAAGGCAGAGGAGGACAGATCTTCAGGCAGACATCCTCCAGAAGGCAGAGGAGGACAGATCTTCAGGCAGACATCCTCCAGAAGGCAGAGGAGGACAGATCTTCAGGCAGACATCCTCCAGAAGGCAGAGGAGGACAGATCTTCAGGCAGACATCCTCCAGAAGGCAGAGGAGGACAGATCTTCAGGCAGACATCCTCCAGAAGGCAGAGGAGGACAGATCTTCAGGCAGACATCCTCCAGAAGGCAGAGGAGGACAGATCTTCAGGCAGACATCCTCCAGAAGGCAGAGGAGGACAGATCTTCAGGCAGACATCCTCCAGAAGGCAGAGGAGGACAGATCTTCAGGCAGACATCCTCCAGAAGGCAGAGGAGGACAGATCTTCAGGCAGACATCCTCCAGAAGGCAGAGGAGGACAGATCTTCAGGCAGACATCCTCCAGAAGGCAGAGGAGGACAGATCTTCAGGCAGACATCCTCCAGAAGGCAGAGGAGGACAGATCTTCAGGCAGACATCCTCCAGAAGGCAGAGGAGGACAGATCTTCAGGCAGACATCCTCCAGAAGGCAGAGGAGGACAGATCTTCAGGCAGACATCCTCCAGAAGGCAGAGGAGGACAGATCTTCAGGCAGACATCCTCCAGAAGGCAGAGGAGGACAGATCTTCAGGCAGACATCCTCCAGAAGGCAGAGGAGGACAGATCTTCAGGCAGACATCCTCCAGAAGGCAGAGGAGGACAGATCTTCAGGCAGACATCCTCCAGAAGGCAGAGGAGGACAGATCTTCAGGCAGACATCCTCCAGAAGGCAGAGGAGGACAGATCTTCAGGCAGACATCCTCCAGAAGGCAGAGGAGGACAGATCTTCAGGCAGACATCCTCCAGAAGGCAGAGGAGGACAGATCTTCAGGCAGACATCCTCCAGAAGGCAGAGGAGGACAGATCTTCAGGCAGACATCCTCCAGAAGGCAGAGGAGGACAGATCTTCAGGCAGACATCCTCCAGAAGGCAGAGGAGGACAGATCTTCAGGCAGACATCCTCCAGAAGGCAGAGGAGGACAGATCTTCAGGCAGACATCCTCCAGAAGGCAGAGGAGGACAGATCTTCAGGCAGACATCCTCCAGAAGGCAGAGGAGGACAGATCTTCAGGCAGACATCCTCCAGAAGGCAGAGGAGGACAGATCTTCAGGCAGACATCCTCCAGAAGGCAGAGGAGGACAGATCTTCAGGCAGACATCCTCCAGAAGGCAGAGGAGGACAGATCTTCAGGCAGACATCCTCCAGAAGGCAGAGGAGGACAGATCTTCAGGCAGACATCCTCCAGAAGGCAGAGGAGGACAGATCTTCAGGCAGACATCCTCCAGAAGGCAGAGGAGGACAGATCTTCAGGCAGACATCCTCCAGAAGGCAGAGGAGGACAGATCTTCAGGCAGACATCCTCCAGAAGGCAGAGGAGGACAGATCTTCAGGCAGACATCCTCCAGAAGGCAGAGGAGGACAGATCTTCAGGCAGACATCCTCCAGAAGGCAGAGGAGGACAGATCTTCAGGCAGACATCCTCCAGAAGGCAGAGGAGGACAGATCTTCAGGCAGACATCCTGCAGAAGGCAGAGGAGGACAGATCTTCAGGCAGACATCCTCCAGAAGGCAGAGGAGGACAGATCTTCAGGCAGACATCCTCCAGAAGGCAGAGGAGGACAGATCTTCAGGCAGACATCCTCCAGAAGGCAGAGGAGGACAGATCTTCAGGCAGACATCCTCCAGAAGGCAGAGGAGGACAGATCTTCAGGCAGACATCCTCCAGAAGGCAGAGGAGGACAGATCTTCAGGCAGACATCCTCCAGAAGGCAGAGGAGGACAGATCTTCAGGCAGACATCCTCCAGAAGGCAGAGGAGGACAGATCTTCAGGCAGACATCCTCCAGAAGGCAGAGGAGGACAGATCTTCAGGCAGACATCCTCCAGAAGGCAGAGGAGGACAGATCTTCAGGCAGACATCCTCCAGAAGGCAGAGGAGGACAGATCTTCAGGCAGACATCCTCCAGAAGGCAGAGGAGGACAGATCTTCAGGCAGACATCCTCCAGAAGGCAGAGGAGGACAGATCTTCAGGCAGAAGGCAGAGGAGGACAGATCTTCAGGCAGAAGGCAGAGGAGGACAGATCTTCAGGCAGACATCCTCCAGAAGGCAGAGGAGGACAGATCTTCAGGCAGACATCCTCCAGAAGGCAGAGGAGGACAGATCTTCAGGCAGAAGGCAGAGGAGGACAGATCTTCAAACAGACATCCTCCAGAAGGCAGAGGAGGACAGATCTTCAGGCAGAAGGCAGAGGAGGACAGATCTTCAGGCAGACATCCTCCAGAAGGCAGAGGAGGACAGATCTTCAGGCAGACATCCTCCAGAAGGCAGAGGAGGACAGATCTTCAGGCAGACATCCTCCAGAAGGCAGAGGAGGACAGATCTTCAGGCAGACATCCTCCAGAAGGCAGAGGAGGACAGATCTTCAGGCAGACATCCTCCAGAAGGCAGAGGAGGACAGATCTTCAGGCAGACATCCTCCAGAAGGCAGAGGAGGACAGATCTTCAGGCAGACATCCTCCAGAAGGCAGAGGAGGACAGATCTTCAGGCAGACATCCTCCAGAAGGCAGAGGAGGACAGATCTTCAGGCAGACATCCTCCAGAAGGCAGAGGAGGACAGATCTTCAGGCAGACATCCTCCAGAAGGCAGAGGAGGACAGATCTTCAGGCAGACATCCTCCAGAAGGCAGAGGAGGACAGATCTTCAGGCAGACATCCTCCAGAAGGCAGAGGAGGACAGATCTTCAGGCAGACATCCTCCAGAAGGCAGAGGAGGACAGATCTTCAGGCAGACATCCTCCAGAAGGCAGAGGAGGACAGATCTTCAGGCAGACATCCTCCAGAAGGCAGAGGAGGACAGATCTTCAGGCAGACATCCTCCAGAAGGCAGAGGAGGACAGATCTTCAGGCAGACATCCTCCAGAAGGCAGAGGAGGACAGATCTTCAGGCAGACATCCTCCAGAAGGCAGAGGAGGACAGATCTTCAGGCAGACATCCTCCAGAAGGCAGAGGAGGACAGATCTTCAGGCAGACATCCTCCAGAAGGCAGAGGAGGACAGATCTTCAGGCAGACATCCTCCAGAAGGCAGAGGAGGACAGATCTTCAGGCAGACATCCTCCAGAAGGCAGAGGAGGACAGATCTTCAGGCAGACATCCTCCAGAAGGCAGAGGAGGACAGATCTTCAGGCAGACATCCTCCAGAAGGCAGAGGAGGACAGATCTTCAGGCAGACATCCTCCAGAAGGCAGAGGAGGACAGATCTTCAGGCAGACATCCTCCAGAAGGCAGAGGAGGACAGATCTTCAGGCAGACATCCTCCAGAAGGCAGAGGAGGACAGATCTTCAGGCAGACATCCTCCAGAAGGCAGAGGAGGACAGATCTTCAGGCAGACATCCTCCAGAAGGCAGAGGAGGACAGATCTTCAGGCAGACATCCTCCAGAAGGCAGAGGAGGACAGATCTTCAGGCAGACATCCTCCAGAAGGCAGAGGAGGACAGATCTTCAGGCAGACATCCTCCAGAAGGCAGAGGAGGACAGATCTTCAGGCAGACATCCTCCAGAAGGCAGAGGAGGACAGATCTTCAGGCAGACATCCTCCAGAAGGCAGAGGAGGACAGATCTTCAGGCAGACATCCTCCAGAAGGCAGAGGAGGACAGATCTTCAGGCAGACATCCTCCAGAAGGCAGAGGAGGACAGATCTTCAGGCAGACATCCTCCAGAAGGCAGAGGAGGACAGATCTTCAGGCAGACATCCTCCAGAAGGCAGAGGAGGACAGATCTTCAGGCAGACATCCTCCAGAAGGCAGAGGAGGACAGATCTTCAGGCAGACATCCTCCAGAAGGCAGAGGAGGACAGATCTTCAGGCAGACATCCTCCAGAAGGCAGAGGAGGACAGATCTTCAGGCAGACATCCTCCAGAAGGCAGAGGAGGACAGATCTTCAGGCAGACATCCTCCAGAAGGCAGAGGAGGACAGATCTTCAGGCAGACATCCTCCAGAAGGCAGAGGAGGACAGATCTTCAGGCAGACATCCTCCAGAAGGCAGAGGAGGACAGATCTTCAGGCAGAAGGCAGAGGAGGACAGATCTTCAGGCAGACATCCTCCAGAAGGCAGAGGAGGACAGATCTTCAGGCAGACATCCTCCAGAAGGCAGAGGAGGACAGATCTTCAGGCAGACATCCTCCAGAAGGCAGAGGAGGACAGATCTTCAGGCAGACATCCTCCAGAAGGCAGAGCAGGACAGATTTTCAGGCAGACATCCTCCAGAAGGCAGAGGAGGACAGATCTTCAGGCAGACATCCTCCAGAAGGCAGAGGAGGACAGATCTTCAGGCAGACATCCTCCAGAAGGCAGAGGAGGACAGATCTTCAGGCAGACATCCTCCAGAAGGCAGAGGAGGACAGATCTTCAGGCAGACATCCTCCAGAAGGCAGAGGAGGACAGATCTTCAGGCAGACATCCTCCAGAAGGCAGAGGAGGACAGATCTTCAGGCAGACATCCTCCAGAAGGCAGAGGAGGACAGATCTTCAGGCAGACATCCTCCAGAAGGCAGAGGAGGACAGATCTTCAGGCAGACATCCTCCAGAAGGCAGAGGAGGACAGATCTTCAGGCAGACATCCTCCAGAAGGCAGAGGAGGACAGATCTTCAGGCAGACATCCTCCAGAAGGCAGAGGAGGACAGATCTTCAGGCAGACATCCTCCAGAAGGCAGAGGAGGACAGATCTTCAGGCAGACATCCTCCAGAAGGCAGAGGAGGACAGATCTTCAGGCAGACATCCTCCAGAAGGCAGAGGAGGACAGATCTTCAGGCAGAAGGCAGAGGAGGACAGATCTTCAGGCAGACATCCTCCAGAAGGCAGAGGAGGACAGATCTTCAGGCAGACATCCTCCAGAAGGCAGAGGAGGACAGATCTTCAGGCAGAAGGCAGAGGAGGACAGATCTTCAGGCAGACATCCTCCAGAAGGCAGAGGAGGACAGATCTTCAGGCAGAAGGCAGAGGAGGACAGATCTTCAGGCAGACATCCTCCAGAAGGCAGAGGAGGACAGATCTTCAGGCAGACATCCTCCAGAAGGCAGAGGAGGACAGATCTTCAGGCAGACATCCTCCAGAAGGCAGAGGAGGACAGATCTTCAGGCAGACATCCTCCAGAAGGCAGAGGAGGACAGATCTTCAGGCAGACATCCTCCAGAAGGCAGAGGAGGACAGATCTTCAGGCAGACATCCTCCAGAAGGCAGAGGAGGACAGATCTTCAGGCAGACATCCTCCAGAAGGCAGAGGAGGACAGATCTTCAGGCAGACATCCTCCAGAAGGCAGAGGAGGACAGATCTTCAGGCAGACATCCTCCAGAAGGCAGAGGAGGACAGATCTTCAGGCAGACATCCTCCAGAAGGCAGAGGAGGACAGATCTTCAGGCAGACATCCTCCAGAAGGCAGAGGAGGACAGATCTTCAGGCAGACATCCTCCAGAAGGCAGAGGAGGACAGATCTTCAGGCAGACATCCTCCAGAAGGCAGAGGAGGACAGATCTTCAGGCAGACATCCTCCAGAAGGCAGAGGAGGACAGATCTTCAGGCAGACATCCTCCAGAAGGCAGAGGAGGACAGATCTTCAGGTAGACATCCTCCAGAAGGCAGAGGAGGACAGATCTTCAGGCAGACATCCTCCAGAAGGCAGAGGAGGACAGATCTTCAGGCAGACATCCTCCAGAAGGCAGAGGAGGACAGATCTTCAGGCAGACATCCTCCAGAAGGCAGAGGAGGACAGATCTTCAGGCAGACATCCTCCAGAAGGCAGAGGAGGACAGATCTTCAGGCAGACATCCTCCAGAAGGCAGAGGAGGACAGATCTTCAGGCAGACATCCTCCAGAAGGCAGAGGAGGACAGATCTTCAGGCAGACATCCTCCAGAAGGCAGAGGAGGACAGATCTTCAGGCAGACATCCTCCTGAAGGCAGAGGAGGACAGATCTTCAGGCAGACATCCTCCAGAAGGCAGAGGAGGACAGATCTTCAGGCAGACATCCTCCAGAAGGCAGAGGAGGACAGATCTTCAGGCAGACATCCTCCAGAAGGCAGAGGAGGACAGATCTTCAGGCAGACATCCTCCAGAAGGCAGAGGAGGACAGATCTTCAGGCAGACATCCTCCAGAAGGCAGAGGAGGACAGATCTTCAGGCAGACATCCTCCAGAAGGCAGAGGAGGACAGATCTTCAGGCAGACATCCTCCAGAAGGCAGAGGAGGACAGATCTTCAGGCAGAAGGCAGAGGAGGACAGATCTTCAGGCAGAAGGCAGAGGAGGACAGATCTTCAGGCAGACATCCTCCAGAAGGCAGAGGAGGACAGATCTTCAGGCAGACATCCTCCAGAAGGCAGAGGAGGACAGATCTTCAGGCAGACATCCTCCAGAAGGCAGAGGAGGACAGATCTTCAGGCAGACATCCTCCAGAAGGCAGAGGAGGACAGATCTTCAGGCAGACATCCTCCAGAAGGCAGAGGAGGACAGATCTTCAGGCAGACATCCTCCAGAAGGCAGAGGAGGACAGATCTTCAGGCAGACATCCTCCAGAAGGCAGAGGAGGACAGATCTTCAGGCAGACATCCTCCAGAAGGCAGAGGAGGACAGATCTTCAGGCAGACATCCTCCAGAAGGCAGAGGAGGACAGATCTTCAGGCAGACATCCTCCAGAAGGCAGAGGAGGACAGATCTTCAGGCAGAAGGCAGAGGAGGACAGATCTTCAGGCAGAAGGCAGAGGAGGACAGATCTTCAGGCAGACATCCTCCAGAAGGCAGAGGAGGACAGATCTTCAGGCAGACATCCTCCAGAAGGCAGAGGAGGACAGATCTTCAGGCAGACATCCTCCAGAAGGCAGAGGAGGACAGATCTTCAGGCAGACATCCTCCAGAAGGCAGAGGAGGACAGATCTTCAGGCAGACATCCTCCAGAAGGCAGAGGAGGACAGATCTTCAGGCAGACATCCTCCAGAAGGCAGAGGAGGACAGATCTTCAGGCAGACATCCTCCAGAAGGCAGAGGAGGACAGATCTTCAGGCAGACATCCTCCAGAAGGCAGAGGAGGACAGATCTTCAGGCAGACATCCTCCAGAAGGCAGAGGAGGACAGATCTTTAGGCAGACATCCTCCAGAAGGCAGAGGAGGACAGATCTTCAGGCAGACATCCTCCAGAAGGCAGAGGAGGACAGATCTTCAGGCAGACATCCTCCAGAAGGCAGAGGAGGACAGATCTTCAGGCAGACATCCTCCAGAAGGCAGAGGAGGACAGATCTTCAGGCAGAAGGCAGAGGAGGACAGATCTTCAGGCAGAAGGCAGAGGAGGACAGATCTTCAGGCAGACATCCTCCAGAAGGCAGAGGAGGACAGATCTTCAGGCAGACATCCTCCAGAAGGCAGAGGAGGACAGATCTTCAGGCAGACATCCTCCAGAAGGCAGAGGAGGACAGATCTTCAGGCAGAAGGCAGAGGAGGACAGATCTTCAGGCAGACATCCTCCAGAAGGCAGAGGAGGACAGATCTTCAGGCAGACATCCTCCAGAAGGCAGAGGAGGACAGATCTTCAGGCAGAAGGCAGAGGAGGACAGATCTTCAGGCAGACATCCTCCAGAAGGCAGAGGAGGACAGATCTTCAGGCAGAAGGCAGAGGAGGACAGATCTTCAGGCAGACATCCTCCAGAAGGCAGAGGAGGACAGATCTTCAGGCAGACATCCTCCAGAAGGCAGAGGAGGACAGATCTTCAGGCAGACATCCTCCAGAAGGCAGAGGAGGACAGATCTTCAGGCAGACATCCTCCAGAAGGCAGAGGAGGACAGATCTTCAGGCAGACATCCTCCAGAAGGCAGAGGAGGACAGATCTTCAGGCAGAAGGCAGAGGAGGACAGATCTTCAGGCAGACATCCTCCAGAAGGCAGAGGAGGACAGATCTTCAGGCAGACATCCTCCAGAAGGCAGAGGAGGACAGATCTTCAGGCAGAAGGCAGAGGAGGACAGATCTTCAGGCAGACATCCTCCAGAAGGCAGAGGAGGACAGATCTTCAGGCAGAAGGCAGAGGAGGACAGATCTTCAGGCAGACATCCTCTAGAAGGCAGAGGAGGACAGATCTTCAGGCAGACATCCTCCAGAAGGCAGAGGAGGACAGATCTTCAGGCAGAAGGCAGAGGAGGACAGATCTTCAGGCAGACATCCTCCAGAAGGCAGAGGAGGACAGATCTTCAGGCAGAAGGCAGAGGAGGACAGATCTTCAGGCAGACATCCTCCAGAAGGCAGAGGAGGACAGATCTTCAGGCAGACATCCTCCAGAAGGCAGAGGAGGACAGATCTTCAGGCAGACATCCTCCAGAAGGCAGAGGAGGACAGATCTTCAGGCAGAAGGCAGAGGAGGACAGATCTTCAGGCAGACATCCTCCAGAAGGCAGAGGAGGACAGATCTTCAGGCAGAAGGCAGAGGAGGACAGATCTTCAGGCAGACATCCTCCAGAAGGCAGAGGAGGACAGATCTTCAGGCAGACATCCTCCAGAAGGCAGAGGAGGACAGATCTTCAGGCAGAAGGCAGAGGAGGACAGATCTTCAGGCAGACATCCTCCATAAGGCAGAGGAGGACAGATCTTCAGGCAGAAGGCAGAGGAGGACAGATCTTCAGGCAGACATCCTCCAGAAGGCAGAGGAGGACAGATCTTCAGGCAGACATCCTCCAGAAGGCAGAGGAGGACAGATCTTCAGGCAGAAGGCAGAGGAGGACAGATCTTCAGGCAGACATCCTCCAGAAGGCAGAGGAGGACAGATCTTCAGGCAGAAGGCAGAGGAGGACAGATCTTCAGGCAGACATCCTCCAGAAGGCAGAGGAGGACAGATCTTCAGGCAGACATCCTCCAGAAGGCAGAGGAGGACAGATCTTCAGGCAGACATCCTCCAGAAGGCAGAGGAGGACAGATCTTCAGGCAGACATCCTCCAGAAGGCAGAGGAGGACAGATCTTCAGGCAGACATCCTCCAGAAGGCAGAGGAGGACAGATCTTCAGGCAGAAGGCAGAGGAGGACAGATCTTCAGGCAGACATCCTCCAGAAGGCAGAGGAGGACAGATCTTCAGGCAGACATCCTCCAGAAGGCAGAGGAGGACAGATCTTCAGGCAGAAGGCAGAGGAGGACAGATCTTCAGGCAGACATGCTCCAGAAGGCAGAGGAGGACAGATCTTCAGGCAGAAGGCAGAGGAGGACAGATCTTCAGGCAGACATCCTCCAGAAGGCAGAGGAGGACAGATCTTCAGGCAGACATCCTCCAGAAGGCAGAGGAGGACAGATCTTCAGGCAGAAGGCAGAGGAGGACAGATCTTCAGGCAGACATCCTCCAGAAGGCAGAGGAGGACAGATCTTCAGGCAGAAGGCAGAGGAGGACAGATCTTCAGGCAGACATCCTCCAGAAGGCAGAGGAGGACAGATCTTCAGGCAGACATCCTCCAGAAGGCAGAGGAGGACAGATCTTCAGGCAGAAGGCAGAGGAGGACAGATCTTCAGGCAGAAGGCAGAGGAGGACAGATCTTCAGGCAGACATCCTCCAGAAGGCAGAGGAGGACAGATCTTCAGGCAAACATCCTCCAGAAGGCAGAGGAGGACAGATCTTCAGGCAGAAGGCAGAGGAGGACAGATCTTCAGGCAGACATCCTCCAGAAGGCAGAGGAGGACAGATCTTCAGGCAGACATCCTCCAGAAGGCAGAGGAGGACAGATCTTCAGGCAGACATCCTCCAGAAGGCAGAGGAGGATAGATCTTCAGGCAGACATCCTCCAGAAGGCAGAGGAGGACAGATCTTCAGGCAGAAGGCAGAGGAGGACAGATCTTCAGGCAGAAGGCAGAGGAGGACAGATCTTCAGGCAGACATCCTCCAGAAGGCAGAGGAGGACAGATCTTCAGGCAGACATCCTCCAGAAGGCAGAGGAGGACAGATCTTCAGGCAGAAGGCAGAGGAGGACAGATCTTCAGGCAGACATCCTCCAGAAGGCAGAGGAGGACAGATCTTCAGGCAGACATCCTCCAGAAGGCAGAGGAGGACAGATCTTCAGGCAGACATCCTCCAGAAGGCAGAGGAGGACAGATCTTCAGGCAGACATCCTCCAGAAGGCAGAGGAGGACAGATCTTCAGGCAGAAGGCAGAGGAGGACAGATCTTCAGGCAGACATCCTCCAGAAGGCAGAGGAGGACAGATCTTCAGGCAGACATCCTCCAGAAGGCAGAGGAGGACAGATCTTCAGGCAGACATCCTCCAGAAGGCAGAGGAGGACAGATCTTCAGGCAGAAGGCAGAGGAGGACAGATCTTCAGGCAGACATCCTCCAGAAGGCAGAGGAGGACAGATCTTCAGGCAGACATCCTCCAGAAGGCAGAGGAGGACAGATCTTCAGGCAGACATCCTCCAGAAGGCAGAGGAGGACAGATCTTCAGGCAGAAGGCAGAGGAGGACAGATCTTCAGGCAGAAGGCAGAGGAGGACAGATCTTCAGGCAGACATCCTCCAGAAGGCAGAGGAGGACAGATCTTCAGGCAGACATCCTCCAGAAGGCAGAGGAGGACAGATCTTCAGGCAGACATCCTCCAGAAGGCAGAGGAGGACAGATCTTCAGGCAGAAGGCAGAGGAGGACAGATCTTCAGGCAGAAGGCAGAGGAGGACAGATCTTCAGGCAGACATCCTCCAGAAGGCAGAGGAGGACAGATCTTCAGGCAGACATCCTCCAGAAGGCAGAGGAGGACAGATCTTCAGGCAGACATCCTCCAGAAGGCAGAGGAGGACAGATCTTCAGGCAGAAGGCAGAGGAGGACAGATCTTCAGGCAGAAGGCAGAGGAGGACAGATCTTCAGGCAGACATCCTCCAGAAGGCAGAGGAGGACAGATCTTCAGGCAGAAGGCAGAGGAGGACAGATCTTCAGGCAGAAGGCAGAGGAGGACAGATCTTCAGGCAGACATCCTCCAGAAGGCAGAGGAGGACAGATCTTCAGGCAGAAGGCAGAGGAGGACAGATCTTCAGGCAGACATCCTCCAGAAGGCAGAGGAGGACAGATCTTCAGGCAGACATCCTCCAGAAGGCAGAGGAGGACAGATCTTCAGGCAGACATCCTCCAGAAGGCAGAGGAGGACAGATCTTCAGGCAGAAGGCAGAGGAGGACAGATCTTCAGGCAGAAGGCAGAGGAGGACAGATCTTCAGGCAGACATCCTCCAGAAGGCAGAGGAGGACAGATCTTCAGGCAGACATCCTCCAGAAGGCAGAGGAGGACAGATCTTCAGGCAGACATCCTCCAGAAGGCAGAGGAGGACAGATCTTCAGGCAGAAGGCAGAGGAGGACAGATCTTCAGGCAGAAGGCAGAGGAGGACAGATCTTCAGGCAGACATCCTCCAGAAGGCAGAGGAGGACAGATCTTCAGGCAGACATCCTCCAGAAGGCAGAGGAGGACAGATCTTCAGGCAGACATCCTCCAGAAGGCAGAGGAGGACAGATCTTCAGGCAGAAGGCAGAGGAGGACAGATCTTCAGGCAGAAGGCAGAGGAGGACAGATCTTCAGGCAGACATCCTCCAGAAGGCAGAGGAGGACAGATCTTCAGGCAGAAGGCAGAGGAGGACAGATCTTCAGGCAGAAGGCAGAGGAGGACAGATCTTCAGGCAGACATCCTCCAGAAGGCAGAGGAGGACAGATCTTCAGGCAGACATCCTCCAGAAGGCAGAGGAGGACAGATCTTCAGGCAGACATCCTCCAGAAGGCAGAGGAGGACAGATCTTCAGGCAGACATCCTCCAGAAGGCAGAGGAGGACAGATCTTCAGGCAGAAGGCAGAGGAGGACAGATCTTCAGGCAGACATCCTCCAGAAGGCAGAGGAGGACAGATCTTCAGGCAGACATCCTCCAGAAGGCAGAGGAGGACAGATCTTCAGGCAGACATCCTCCAGAAGGCAGAGGAGGACAGATCTTCAGGCAGAAGGCAGAGGAGGACAGATCTTCAGGCAGACATCCTCCAGAAGGCAGAGGAGGACAGATCTTCAGGCAGACATCCTCCAGAAGGCAGAGGAGGACAGATCTTCAGGCAGACATCCTCCAGAAGGCAGAGGAGGACAGATCTTCAGGCAGACATCCTCCAGAAGGCAGAGGAGGACAGATCTTCAGGCAGACATCCTCCAGAAGGCAGAGGAGGACAGATCTTCAGGCAGACATCCTCCAGAAGGCAGAGGAGGACAGATCTTCAGGCAGACATCCTCCAGAAGGCAGAGGAGGACAGATCTTCAGGCAGAAGGCAGAGGAGGACAGATCTTCAGGCAGACATCCTCCAGAAGGCAGAGGAGGACAGATCTTCAGGCAGACATCCTCCAGAAGGCAGAGGAGGACAGATCTTCAGGCAGACATCCTCCAGAAGGCAGAGGAGGACAGATCTTCAGGCAGAAGGCAGAGGAGGACAGATCTTCAGGCAGAAGGCAGAGGAGGACAGATCTTCAGGCAGACATCCTCCAGAAGGCAGAGGAGGACAGATCTTCAGGCAGACATCCTCCAGAAGGCAGAGGAGGACAGATCTTCAGGCAGACATCCTCCAGAAGGCAGAGGAGGACAGATCTTCAGGCAGACATCCTCCAGAAGGCAGAGGAGGACAGATCTTCAGGCAGACATCCTCCAGAAGGCAGAGGAGGACAGATCTTCAGGCAGACATCCTCCAGAAGGCAGAGGAGGACAGATCTTCAGGCAGACATCCTCCAGAAGGCAGAGGAGGACAGATCTTCAGGCAGAAGGCAGAGGAGGACAGATCTTCAGGCAGAAGGCAGAGGAGGACAGATCTTCAGGCAGACATCCTCCAGAAGGCAGAGGAGGACAGATCTTCAGGCAGACATCCTCCAGAAGGCAGAGGAGGACAGATCTTCAGGCAGAAGGCAGAGGAGGACAGATCTTCAGGCAGAAGGCAGAGGAGGACAGATCTTCAGGCAGACATCCTCCAGAAGGCAGAGGAGGACAGATCTTCAGGCAGACATCCTCCAGAAGGCAGAGGAGGACAGATCTTCAGGCAGAAGGCAGAGGAGGACAGATCTTCAGGCAGAAGGCAGAGGAGGACAGATCTTCAGGTAGACATCCTCCAGAAGGCAGAGGAGGACAGATCTTCAGGCAGAAGGCAGAGGAGGACAGATCTTCAGGCAGACATCCTCCAGAAGGCAGAGGAGGACAGATCTTCAGGCAGAAGGCAGAGGAGGACAGATCTTCAGGCAGACATCCTCCAGAAGGCAGAGGAGGACAGATCTTCAGGCAGAAGGCAGAGGAGGACAGATCTTCAGGCAGACATCCTCCAGAAGGCAGAGGAGGACAGATCTTCAGGCAGAAGGCAGAGGAGGACAGATCTTCAGGCAGACATCCTCCAGAAGGCAGAGGAGGACAGATCTTCAGGCAGAAGGCAGAGGAGGACAGATCTTCAGGCAGACATCCTCCAGAAGGCAGAGGAGGACAGATCTTCAGGCAGAAGGCAGAGGAGGACAGATCTTCAGGCAGAAGGCAGAGGAGGACAGATCTTCAGGCAGACATCCTCCAGAAGGCAGAGGAGGACAGATCTTCAGGCAGACATCCTCCAGAAGGCAGAGGAGGACAGATCTTCAGGCAGAAGGCAGAGGAGGACAGATCTTCAGGCAGAAGGCAGAGGAGGACAGATCTTCAGGCAGAAGGCAGAGGAGGACAGATCTTCAGGCAGACATCCTCCAGAAGGCAGAGGAGGACAGATCTTCAGGCAGAAGGCAGAGGAGGACAGATCTTCAGGCAGAAGGCAGAGGAGGACAGATCTTCAGGCAGACATCCTCCAGAAGGCAGAGGAGGACAGATCTTCAGGCAGACATCCTCCAGAAGGCAGAGGAGGACAGATCTTCAGGCAGAAGGCAGAGGAGGACAGATCTTCAGGCAGAAGGCAGAGGAGGACAGATCTTCAGGCAGAAGGCAGAGGAGGACAGATCTTCAGGCAGACATCCTCCAGAAGGCAGAGGAGGACAGATCTTCAGGCAGAAGGCAGAGGAGGACAGATCTTCAGGCAGACATCCTCCAGAAGGCAGAGGAGGACAGATCTTCAGGCAGAAGGCAGAGGAGGACAGATCTTCAGGCAGACATCCTCCAGAAGGCAGAGGAGGACAGATCTTCAGGCAGAAGGCAGAGGAGGACAGATCTTCAGGCAGACATCCTCCAGAAGGCAGAGGAGGACAGATCTTCAGGCAGACATCCTCCAGAAGGCAGAGGAGGACAGATCTTCAGGCAGAAGGCAGAGGAGGACAGATCTTCAGGCAGACATCCTCCAGAAGGCAGAGGAGGACAGATCTTCAGGCAGAAGGCAGAGGAGGACAGATCTTCAGGCAGAAGGCAGAGGAGGACAGATCTTCAGGCAGACATCCTCCAGAAGGCAGAGGAGGACAGATCTTCAGGCAGACATCCTCCAGAAGGCAGAGGAGGACAGATCTTCAGGCAGAAGGCAGAGGAGGACAGATCTTCAGGCAGAAGGCAGAGGAGGACAGATCTTCAGGCAGAAGGCAGAGGAGGACAGATCTTCAGGCAGACATCCTCCAGAAGGCAGAGGAGGACAGATCTTCAGGCAGAAGGCAGAGGAGGACAGATCTTCAGGCAGACATCCTCCAGAAGGCAGAGGAGGACAGATCTTCAGGCAGAAGGCAGAGGAGGACAGATCTTCAGGCAGACATCCTCCAGAAGGCAGAGGAGGACAGATCTTCAGGCAGAAGGCAGAGGAGGACAGATCTTCAGGCAGACATCCTCCAGAAGGCAGAGGAGGACAGATCTTCAGGCAGAAGGCAGAGGAGGACAGATCTTCAGGCAGAAGGCAGAGGAGGACAGATCTTCAGGCAGAAGGCAGAGGAGGACAGATCTTCAGGCAGACATCCTCCAGAAGGCAGAGGAGGACAGATCTTCAGGCAGAAGGCAGAGGAGGACAGATCTTCAGGCAGAAGGCAGAGGAGGACAGATCTTCAGGCAGACATCCTCCAGAAGGCAGAGGAGGACAGATCTTCAGGCAGACATCCTCCAGAAGGCAGAGGAGGACAGATCTTCAGGCAGAAGGCAGAGGAGGACAGATCTTCAGGCAGAAGGCAGAGGAGGACAGATCTTCAGGCAGAAGGCAGAGGAGGACAGATCTTCAGGCAGACATCCTCCAGAAGGCAGAGGAGGACAGATCTTCAGGCAGAAGGCAGAGGAGGACAGATCTTCAGGCAGAAGGCAGAGGAGGACAGATCTTCAGGCAGACATCCTCCAGAAGGCAGAGGAGGACAGATCTTCAGGCAGACATCCTCCAGAAGGCAGAGGAGGACAGATCTTCAGGCAGAAGGCAGAGGAGGACAGATCTTCAGGCAGAAGGCAGAGGAGGACAGATCTTCAGGCAGAAGGCAGAGGAGGACAGATCTTCAGGCAGAAGGCAGAGGAGGACAGATCTTCAGGCAGAAGGCAGAGGAGGACAGATCTTCAGGCAGACATCCTCCAGAAGGCAGAGGAGGACAGATCTTCAGGCAGAAGGCAGAGGAGGACAGATCTTCAGGCAGACATCCTCCAGAAGGCAGAGGAGGACAGATCTTCAGGCAGAAGGCAGAGGAGGACAGATCTTCAGGCAGAAGGCAGAGGTGGACAGATCTTCAGGCAGAAGGCAGAGGAGGACAGATCTTCAGGCAGACATCCTCCAGAAGGCAGAGGAGGACAGATCTTCAGGCAGAAGGCAGAGGAGGACAGATCTTCAGGCAGACATCCTCCAGAAGGCAGAGGAGGACAGATCTTCAGGCAGAAGGCAGAGGAGGACAGATCTTCAGGCAGAAGGCAGAGGAGGACAGATCTTCAGGCAGAAGGCAGAGGAGGACAGATCTTCAGGCAGAAGGCAGAGGAGGACAGATCTTCAGGCAGAAGGCAGAGGAGGACAGATCTTCAGGCAGAAGGCAGAGGAGGACAGATCTTCAGGCAGAAGGCAGAGGAGGACAGATCTTCAGGCAGAAGGCAGAGGAGGACAGATCTTCAGGCAGAAGGCAGAGGAGGACAGATCTTCAGGCAGAAGGCAGAGGAGGACAGATCTTCAGGCAGAAGGCAGAGGAGGACAGATCTTCAGGCAGAAGGCAGAGGAGGACAGATCTTCAGGCAGAAGGCAGAGGAGGACAGATCTTCAGGCAGAAGGCAGAGGAGGACAGATCTTCAGGCAGAAGGCAGAGGAGGACAGATCTTCAGGCAGAAGGCAGAGGAGGACAGATCTTCAGGCAGAAGGCAGAGGAGGACAGATCTTCAGGCAGAAGGCAGAGGAGGACAGATCTTCAGGCAGAAGGCAGAGGAGGACAGATCTTCAGGCAGAAGGCAGAGGAGGACAGATCTTCAGGCAGAAGGCAGAGGAGGACAGATCTTCAGGCAGAAGGCAGAGGAGGACAGATCTTCAGGCAGAAGGCAGAGGAGGACAGATCTTCAGGCAGAAGGCAGAGGAGGACAGATCTTCAGGCAGAAGGCAGAGGAGGACAGATCTTCAGGCAGAAGGCAGAGGAGGACAGATCTTCAGGCAGAAGGCAGAGGAGGACAGATCTTCAGGCAGAAGGCAGAGGAGGACAGATCTTCAGGCAGAAGGCAGAGGAGGACAGATCTTCAGGCAGAAGGCAGAGGAGGACAGATCTTCAGGCAGAAGGCAGAGGAGGACAGATCTTCAGGCAGAAGGCAGAGGAGGACAGATCTTCAGGCAGAAGGCAGAGGAGGACAGATCTTCAGGCAGAAGGCAGAGGAGGACAGATCTTCAGGCAGAAGGCAGAGGAGGACAGATCTTCAGGCAGACATCCTCCAGAAGGCAGAGGAGGACAGATCTTCAGGCAGAAGGCAGAGGAGGACAGATCTTCAGGCAGAAGGCAGAGGAGGACAGATCTTCAGGCAGAAGGCAGAGGAGGACAGATCTTCAGGCAGAAGGCAGAGGAGGACAGATCTTCAGGCAGAAGGCAGAGGAGGACAGATCTTCAGGCAGAAGGCAGAGGAGGACAGATCTTCAGGCAGAAGGCAGAGGAGGACAGATCTTCAGGCAGAAGGCAGAGGAGGACAGATCTTCAGGCAGACATCCTCCAGAAGGCAGAGGAGGACAGATCTTCAGGCAGAAGGCAGAGGAGGACAGATCTTCAGGCAGAAGGCAGAGGAGGACAGATCTTCAGGCAGAAGGCAGAGGAGGACAGATCTTCAGGCAGAAGGCAGAGGAGGACAGATCTTCAGGCAGAAGGCAGAGGAGGACAGATCTTCAGGCAGAAGGCAGAGGAGGACAGATCTTCAGGCAGAAGGCAGAGGAGGACAGATCTTCAGGCAGAAGGCAGAGGAGGACAGATCTTCAGGCAGAAGGCAGAGGAGGACAGATCTTCAGGCAGAAGGCAGAGGAGGACAGATCTTCAGGCAGAAGGCAGAGGAGGACAGATCTTCAGGCAGAAGGCAGAGGAGGACAGATCTTCAGGCAGAAGGCAGAGGAGGACAGATCTTCAGGCAGAAGGCAGAGGAGGACAGATCTTCAGGCAGAAGGCAGAGGAGGACAGATCTTCAGGCAGAAGGCAGAGGAGGACAGATCTTCAGGCAGAAGGCAGAGGAGGACAGATCTTCAGGCAGAAGGCAGAGGAGGACAGATCTTCAGGCAGAAGGCAGAGGAGGACAGATCTTCAGGCAGAAGGCAGAGGAGGACAGATCTTCAGGCAGAAGGCAGAGGAGGACAGATCTTCAGGCAGAAGGCAGAGGAGGACAGATCTTCAGGCAGAAGGCAGAGGAGGACAGATCTTCAGGCAGAAGGCAGAGGAGGACAGATCTTCAGGCAGAAGGCAGAGGAGGACAGATCTTCAGGCAGAAGGCAGAGGAGGACAGATCTTCAGGCAGAAGGCAGAGGAGGACAGATCTTCAGGCAGAAGGCAGAGGAGGACAGATCTTCAGGCAGAAGGCAGAGGAGGACAGATCTTCAGGCAGAAGGCAGAGGAGGACAGATCTTCAGGCAGAAGGCAGAGGAGGACAGATCTTCAGGCAGACATCCTCCAGAAGGCAGAGGAGGACAGATCTTCAGGCAGAAGGCAGAGGAGGACAGATCTTCAGGCAGAAGGCAGAGGAGGACAGATCTTCAGGCAGAAGGCAGAGGAGGACAGATCTTCAGGCAGAAGGCAGAGGAGGACAGATCTTCAGGCAGAAGGCAGAGGAGGACAGATCTTCAGGCAGAAGGCAGAGGAGGACAGATCTTCAGGCAGAAGGCAGAGGAGGACAGATCTTCAGGCAGAAGGCAGAGGAGGACAGATCTTCAGGCAGAAGGCAGAGGAGGACAGATCTTCAGGCAGAAGGCAGAGGAGGACAGATCTTCAGGCAGAAGGCAGAGGAGGACAGATCTTCAGGCAGAAGGCAGAGGAGGACAGATCTTCAGGCAGAAGGCAGAGGAGGACAGATCTTCAGGCAGAAGGCAGAGGAGGACAGATCTTCAGGCAGAAGGCAGAGGAGGACAGATCTTCAGGCAGAAGGCAGAGGAGGACAGATCTTCAGGCAGAAGGCAGAGGAGGACAGATCTTCAGGCAGAAGGCAGAGGAGGACAGATCTTCAGGCAGAAGGCAGAGGAGGACAGATCTTCAGGCAGAAGGCAGAGGAGGACAGATCTTCAGGCAGAAGGCAGAGGAGGACAGATCTTCAGGCAGAAGGCAGAGGAGGACAGATCTTCAGGCAGAAGGCAGAGGAGGACAGATCTTCAGGCAGAAGGCAGAGGAGGACAGATCTTCAGGCAGAAGGCAGAGGAGGACAGATCTTCAGGCAGAAGGCAGAGGAGGACAGATCTTCAGACAGAAGGCAGAGGAGGACAGATCTTCAGGCAGAAGGCAGAGGAGGACAGATCTTCAGGCAGAAGGCAGAGGAGGACAGATCTTCAGGCAGAAGGCAGAGGAGGACAGATCTTCAGGCAGAAGGCAGAGGAGGACAGATCTTCAGGCAGAAGGCAGAGGAGGACAGATCTTCAGGCAGAAGGCAGAGGAGGACAGATCTTCAGGCAGAAGGCAGAGGAGGACAGATCTTCAGGCAGAAGGCAGAGGAGGACAGATCTTCAGGCAGAAGGCAGAGGAGGACAGATCTTCAGGCAGAAGGCAGAGGAGGACAGATCTTCAGGCAGAAGGCAGAGGAGGACAGATCTTCAGGCAGAAGGCAGAGGAGGACAGATCTTCAGGCAGAAGGCAGAGGAGGACAGATCTTCAGGCAGAAGGCAGAGGAGGACAGATCTTCAGGCAGAAGGCAGAGGAGGACAGATCTTCAGGCAGAAGGCAGAGGAGGACAGATCTTCAGGCAGAAGGCAGAGGAGGACAGATCTTCAGGCAGACATCCTCCAGAAGGCAGAGGAGGACAGATCTTCAGGCAGAAGGCAGAGGAGGACAGATCTTCAGGCAGAAGGCAGAGGAGGACAGATCTTCAGGCAGAAGGCAGAGGAGGACAGATCTTCAGGCAGAAGGCAGAGGAGGACAGATCTTCAGGCAGAAGGCAGAGGAGGACAGATCTTCAGGCAGAAGGCAGAGGAGGACAGATCTTCAGGCAGAAGGCAGAGGAGGACAGATCTTCAGGCAGAAGGCAGAGGAGGACAGATCTTCAGGCAGACATCCTCCAGAAGGCAGAGGAGGACAGATCTTCAGGCAGAAGGCAGAGGAGGACAGATCTTCAGGCAGAAGGCAGAGGAGGACAGATCTTCAGGCAGAAGGCAGAGGAGGACAGATCTTCAGGCAGAAGGCAGAGGAGGACAGATCTTCAGGCAGAAGGCAGAGGAGGACAGATCTTCAGGCAGAAGGCAGAGGAGGACAGATCTTCAGGCAGAAGGCAGAGGAGGACAGATCTTCAGGCAGAAGGCAGAGGAGGACAGATCTTCAGGCAGAAGGCAGAGGAGGACAGATCTTCAGGCAGAAGGCAGAGGAGGACAGATCTTCAGGCAGAAGGCAGAGGAGGACAGATCTTCAGGCAGAAGGCAGAGGAGGACAGATCTTCAGGCAGAAGGCAGAGGAGGACAGATCTTCAGGCAGAAGGCAGAGGAGGACAGATCTTCAGGCAGAAGGCAGAGGAGGACAGATCTTCAGGCAGAAGGCAGAGGAGGACAGATCTTCAGGCAGAAGGCAGAGGAGGACAGATCTTCAGGCAGAAGGCAGAGGAGGACAGATCTTCAGGCAGAAGGCAGAGGAGGACAGATCTTCAGGCAGAAGGCAGAGGAGGACAGATCTTCAGGCAGAAGGCAGAGGAGGACAGATCTTCAGGCAGAAGGCAGAGGAGGACAGATCTTCAGGCAGAAGGCAGAGGAGGACAGATCTTCAGGCAGAAGGCAGAGGAGGACAGATCTTCAGGCAGAAGGCAGAGGAGGACAGATCTTCAGGCAGAAGGCAGAGGAGGACAGATCTTCAGGCAGAAGGCAGAGGAGGACAGATCTTCAGGCAGAAGGCAGAGGAGGACAGATCTTCAGGCAGAAGGCAGAGGAGGACAGATCTTCAGGCAGAAGGCAGAGGAGGACAGATCTTCAGGCAGAAGGCAGAGGAGGACAGATCTTCAGGCAGACATCCTCCAGAAGGCAGAGGAGGACAGATCTTCAGGCAGAAGGCAGAGGAGGACAGATCTTCAGGCAGAAGGCAGAGGAGGACAGATCTTCAGGCAGAAGGCAGAGGAGGACAGATCTTCAGGCAGAAGGCAGAGGAGGACAGATCTTCAGGCAGAAGGCAGAGGAGGACAGATCTTCAGGCAGAAGGCAGAGGAGGACAGATCTTCAGGCAGAAGGCAGAGGAGGACAGATCTTCAGGCAGAAGGCAGAGGAGGACAGATCTTCAGGCAGAAGGCAGAGGAGGACAGATCTTCAGGCAGAAGGCAGAGGAGGACAGATCTTCAGGCAGAAGGCAGAGGAGGACAGATCTTCAGGCAGAAGGCAGAGGAGGACAGATCTTCAGGCAGAAGGCAGAGGAGGACAGATCTTCAGGCAGAAGGCAGAGGAGGACAGATCTTCAGGCAGAAGGCAGAGGAGGACAGATCTTCAGGCAGAAGGCAGAGGAGGACAGATCTTCAGGCAGAAGGCAGAGGAGGACAGATCTTCAGGCAGAAGGCAGAGGAGGACAGATCTTCAGGCAGAAGGCAGAGGAGGACAGATCTTCAGGCAGAAGGCAGAGGAGGACAGATCTTCAGGCAGAAGGCAGAGGAGGACAGATCTTCAGGCAGAAGGCAGAGGAGGACAGATCTTCAGGCAGAAGGCAGAGGAGGACAGATCTTCAGGCAGAAGGCAGAGGAGGACAGATCTTCAGGCAGAAGGCAGAGGAGGACAGATCTTCAGGCAGAAGGCAGAGGAGGACAGATCTTCAGACAGAAGGCAGAGGAGGACAGATCTTCAGGCAGAAGGCAGAGGAGGACAGATCTTCAGGCAGAAGGCAGAGGAGGACAGATCTTCAGGCAGAAGGCAGAGGAGGACAGATCTTCAGGCAGAAGGCAGAGGAGGACAGATCTTCAGGCAGAAGGCAGAGGAGGACAGATCTTCAGGCAGAAGGCAGAGGAGGACAGATCTTCAGGCAGAAGGCAGAGGAGGACAGATCTTCAGGCAGAAGGCAGAGGAGGACAGATCTTCAGGCAGAAGGCAGAGGAGGACAGATCTTCAGGCAGAAGGCAGAGGAGGACAGATCTTCAGGCAGAAGGCAGAGGAGGACAGATCTTCAGGCAGAAGGCAGAGGAGGACAGATCTTCAGGCAGAAGGCAGAGGAGGACAGATCTTCAGGCAGAAGGCAGAGGAGGACAGATCTTCAGGCAGAAGGCAGAGGAGGACAGATCTTCAGGCAGAAGGCAGAGGAGGACAGATCTTCAGGCAGAAGGCAGAGGAGGACAGATCTTCAGGCAGAAGGCAGAGGAGGACAGATCTTCAGGCAGAAGGCAGAGGAGGACAGATCTTCAGGCAGACATCCTCCAGAAGGCAGAGGAGGACAGATCTTCAGGCAGAAGGCAGAGGAGGACAGATCTTCAGGCAGAAGGCAGAGGAGGACAGATCTTCAGGCAGAAGGCAGAGGAGGACAGATCTTCAGGCAGACATCCTCCAGAAGGCAGAGGAGGACAGATCTTCAGGCAGAAGGCAGAGGAGGACAGATCTTCAGGCAGAAGGCAGAGGAGGACAGATCTTCAGGCAGAAGGCAGAGGAGGACAGATCTTCAGGCAGAAGGCAGAGGAGGACAGATCTTCAGGCAGAAGGCAGAGGAGGACAGATCTTCAGGCAGAAGGCAGAGGAGGACAGATCTTCAGGCAGAAGGCAGAGGAGGACAGATCTTCAGGCAGAAGGCAGAGGAGGACAGATCTTCAGGCAGAAGGCAGAGGAGGACAGATCTTCAGGCAGAAGGCAGAGGAGGACAGATCTTCAGGCAGAAGGCAGAGGAGGACAGATCTTCAGGCAGAAGGCAGAGGAGGACAGATCTTCAGGCAGAAGGCAGAGGAGGACAGATCTTCAGGCAGAAGGCAGAGGAGGACAGATCTTCAGGCAGAAGGCAGAGGAGGACAGATCTTCAGGCAGAAGGCAGAGGAGGACAGATCTTCAGGCAGAAGGCAGAGGAGGACAGATCTTCAGGCAGACATCCTCCAGAAGGCAGAGGAGGACAGATCTTCAGGCAGAAGGCAGAGGAGGACAGATCTTCAGGCAGAAGGCAGAGGAGGACAGATCTTCAGGCAGAAGGCAGAGGAGGACAGATCTTCAGGCAGAAGGCAGAGGAGGACAGATCTTCAGGCAGAAGGCAGAGGAGGACAGATCTTCAGGCAGAAGGCAGAGGAGGACAGATCTTCAGGCAGAAGGCAGAGGAGGACAGATCTTCAGGCAGAAGGCAGAGGAGGACAGATCTTCAGGCAGAAGGCAGAGGAGGACAGATCTTCAGGCAGAAGGCAGAGGAGGACAGATCTTCAGGCAGAAGGCAGAGGAGGACAGATCTTCAGGCAGAAGGCAGAGGAGGACAGATCTTCAGGCAGAAGGCAGAGGAGGACAGATCTTCAGGCAGAAGGCAGAGGAGGACAGATCTTCAGGCAGAAGGCAGAGGAGGGCAGATCTTCAGGCAGAAGGCAGAGGAGGACAGATCTTCAAGCAGAAGGCAGAGGAGGACAGATCTTCAGGCAGAAGGCAGAGGAGGACAGATCTTCAGGCAGAAGGCAGAGGAGGACAGATCTTCAGGCAGAAGGCAGAGGAGGACAGATCTTCAGGCAGAAGGCAGAGGAGGACAGATCTTCAGGCAGAAGGCAGAGGAGGACAGATCTTCAGGCAGAAGGCAGAGGAGGACAGATCTTCAGGCAGAAGGCAGAGGAGGACAGATCTTCAGGCAGAAGGCAGAGGAGGACAGATCTTCAGGCAGAAGGCAGAGGAGGACAGATCTTCAGGCAGAAGGCAGAGGAGGACAGATCTTCAGGCAGAAGGCAGAGGAGGACAGATCTTCAGGCAGAAGGCAGAGGAGGACAGATCTTCAGGCAGAAGGCAGAGGAGGACAGATCTTCAGGCAGAAGGCAGAGGAGGACAGATCTTCAGGCAGAAGGCAGAGGAGGACAGATCTTCAGGCAGAAGGCAGAGGAGGACAGATCTTCAGGCAGAAGGCAGAGGAGGACAGATCTTCAGGCAGAAGGCAGAGGAGGACAGATCTTCAGGCAGAAGGCAGAGGAGGACAGATCTTCAGGCAGAAGGCAGAGGAGGACAGATCTTCAGGCAGAAGGCAGAGGAGGACAGATCTTCAGGCAGAAGGCAGAGGAGGACAGATCTTCAGGCAGAAGGCAGAGGAGGACAGATCTTCAGGCAGAAGGCAGAGGAGGACAGATCTTCAGGCAGAAGGCAGAGGAGGACAGATCTTCAGGCAGACATCCTCCAGAAGGCAGAGGAGGACAGATCTTCAGGCAGAAGGCAGAGGAGGACAGATCTTCAGGCAGAAGGCAGAGGAGGACAGATCTTCAGGCAGAAGGCAGAGGAGGACAGATCTTCAGGCAGAAGGCAGAGGAGGACAGATCTTCAGGCAGAAGGCAGAGGAGGACAGATCTTCAGGCAGAAGGCAGAGGAGGACAGATCTTCAGGCAGACATCCTCCAGAAGGCAGAGGAGGACAGATCTTCAGGCAGAAGGCAGAGGAGGACAGATCTTCAGGCAGAAGGCAGAGGAGGACAGATCTTCAGGCAGAAGGCAGAGGAGGACAGATCTTCAGGCAGAAGGCAGAGGAGGACAGATCTTCAGGCAGAAGGCAGAGGAGGACAGATCTTCAGGCAGAAGGCAGAGGAGGACAGATCTTCAGGCAGAAGGCAGAGGAGGACAGATCTTCAGGCAGAAGGCACAGGAGGACAGATCTTCAGGCAGAAGGCAGAGGAGGACAGATCTTCAGGCAGAAGGCAGAGGAGGACAGATCTTCAGGCAGAAGGCAGAGGAGGACAGATCTTCAGGCAGAAGGCAGAGGAGGACAGATCTTCAGGCAGAAGGCAGAGGAGGACAGATCTTCAGGCAGACATCCTCCAGAAGGCAGAGGAGGACAGATCTTCAGGCAGAAGGCAGAGGAGGACAGATCTTCAGGCAGAAGGCAGAGGAGGACAGATCTTCAGGCAGAAGGCAGAGGAGGACAGATCTTCAGGCAGAAGGCAGAGGAGGACAGATCTTCAGGCAGAAGGCAGAGGAGGACAGATCTTCAGGCAGAAGGCAGAGGAGGACAGATCTTCAGGCAGAAGGCAGAGGAGGACAGATCTTCAGGCAGAAGGCAGAGGAGGACAGATCTTCAGGCAGAAGGCAGAGGAGGACAGATCTTCAGGCAGAAGGCAGAGGAGGACAGATCTTCAGGCAGAAGGCAGAGGAGGACAGATCTTCAGGCAGAAGGCAGAGGAGGACAGATCTTCAGGCAGAAGGCAGAGGAGGACAGATCTTCAGGCAGAAGGCAGAGGAGGACAGATCTTCAGGCAGAAGGCAGAGGAGGACAGATCTTCAGGCAGAAGGCAGAGGAGGACAGATCTTCAGGCAGAAGGCAGAGGAGGACAGATCTTCAGGCAGAAGGCAGAGGAGGACAGATCTTCAGGCAGAAGGCAGAGGAGGACAGATCTTCAGGCAGAAGGCAGAGGAGGACAGATCTTCAGGCAGAAGGCAGAGGAGGACAGATCTTCAGGCAGAAGGCAGAGGAGGACAGATCTTCAGGCAGAAGGCAGAGGAGGACAGATCTTCAGGCAGAAGGCAGAGGAGGACAGATCTTCAGGCAGAAGGCAGAGGAGGACAGATCTTCAGGCAGAAGGCAGAGGAGGACAGATCTTCAGGCAGAAGGCAGAGGAGGACAGATCTTCAGGCAGAAGGCAGAGGAGGACAGATCTTCAGGCAGAAGGCAGAGGAGGACAGATCTTCAGGCAGAAGGCAGAGGAGGACAGATCTTCAGGCAGAAGGCAGAGGAGGACAGATCTTCAGGCAGAAGGCAGAGGAGGACAGATCTTCAGGCAGAAGGCAGAGGAGGACAGATCTTCAGGCAGAAGGCAGAGGAGGACAGATCTTCAGGCAGAAGGCAGAGGAGGACAGATCTTCAGGCAGAAGGCAGAGGAGGACAGATCTTCAGGCAGAAGGCAGAGGAGGACAGATCTTCAGGCAGACATCCTCCAGAAGGCAGAGGAGGACAGATCTTCAGGCAGAAGGCAGAGGAGGACAGATCTTCAGGCAGAAGGCAGAGGAGGACAGATCTTCAGGCAGAAGGCAGAGGAGGACAGATCTTCAGGCAGAAGGCAGAGGAGGACAGATCTTCAGGCAGAAGGCAGAGGAGGACAGATCTTCAGGCAGAAGGCAGAGGAGGACAGATCTTCAGGCAGAAGGCAGAGGAGGACAGATCTTCAGGCAGAAGGCAGAGGAGGACAGATCTTCAGGCAGAAGGCAGAGGAGGACAGATCTTCAGGCAGAAGGCAGAGGAGGACAGATCTTCAGGCAGAAGGCAGAGGAGGACAGATCTTCAGGCAGAAGGCAGAGGAGGACAGATCTTCAGGCAGAAGGCAGAGGAGGACAGATCTTCAGGCAGAAGGCAGAGGAGGACAGATCTTCAGGCAGAAGGCAGAGGAGGACAGATCTTCAGGCAGAAGGCAGAGGAGGACAGATCTTCAGGCAGAAGGCAGAGGAGGACAGATCTTCAGGCAGAAGGCAGAGGAGGACAGATCTTCAGGCAGAAGGCAGAGGAGGACAGATCTTCAGGCAGAAGGCAGAGGAGGACAGATCTTCAGGCAGAAGGCAGAGGAGGACAGATCTTCAGGCAGAAGGCAGAGGAGGACAGATCTTCAGGCAGAAGGCAGAGGAGGACAGATCTTCAGGCAGAAGGCAGAGGAGGACAGATCTTCAGGCAGAAGGCAGAGGAGGACAGATCTTCAGGCAGAAGGCAGAGGAGGACAGATCTTCAGGCAGAAGGCAGAGGAGGACAGATCTTCAGGCAGAAGGCAGAGGAGGACAGATCTTCAGGCAGAAGGCAGAGGAGGACAGATCTTCAGGCAGAAGGCAGAGGAGGACAGATCTTCAGGCAGAAGGCAGAGGAGGACAGATCTTCAGGCAGAAGGCAGAGGAGGACAGATCTTCAGGCAGAAGGCAGAGGAGGACAGATCTTCAGGCAGAAGGCAGAGGAGGACAGATCTTCAGGCAGAAGGCAGAGGAGGACAGATCTTCAGGCAGAAGGCAGAGGAGGACAGATCTTCAGGCAGAAGGCAGAGGAGGACAGATCTTCAGGCAGAAGGCAGAGGAGGACAGATCTTCAGGCAGAAGGCAGAGGAGGACAGATCTTCAGGCAGAAGGCAGAGGAGGACAGATCTTCAGGCAGAAGGCAGAGGAGGACAGATCTTCAGGCAGAAGGCAGAGGAGGACAGATCTTCAGGCAGAAGGCAGAGGAGGACAGATCTTCAGGCAGAAGGCAGAGGAGGACAGATCTTCAGGCAGAAGGCAGAGGAGGACAGATCTTCAGGCAGAAGGCAGAGGAGGACAGATCTTCAGGCAGAAGGCAGAGGAGGACAGATCTTCAGGCAGAAGGCAGAGGAGGACAGATCTTCAGGCAGAAGGCAGAGGAGGACAGATCTTCAGGCAGAAGGCAGAGGAGGACAGATCTTCAGGCAGAAGGCAGAGGAGGACAGATCTTCAGGCAGACATCCTCCAGAAGGCAGAGGAGGACAGATCTTCAGGCAGAAGGCAGAGGAGGACAGATCTTCAGGCAGAAGGCAGAGGAGGACAGATCTTCAGGCAGAAGGCAGAGGAGGACAGATCTTCAGGCAGAAGGCAGAGGAGGACAGATCTTCAGGCAGAAGGCAGAGGAGGACAGATCTTCAGGCAGAAGGCAGAGGAGGACAGATCTTCAGGCAGAAGGCAGAGGAGGACAGATCTTCAGGCAGAAGGCAGAGGAGGACAGATCTTCAGGCAGAAGGCAGAGGAGGACAGATCTTCAGGCAGAAGGCAGAGGAGGACAGATCTTCAGGCAGAAGGCAGAGGAGGACAGATCTTCAGGCAGAAGGCAGAGGAGGACAGATCTTCAGGCAGAAGGCAGAGGAGGACAGATCTTCAGGCAGAAGGCAGAGGAGGACAGATCTTCAGGCAGAAGGCAGAGGAGGACAGATCTTCAGGCAGAAGGCAGAGGAGGACAGATCTTCAGGCAGAAGGCAGAGGAGGACAGATCTTCAGGCAGAAGGCAGAGGAGGACAGATCTTCAGGCAGAAGGCAGAGGAGGACAGATCTTCAGGCAGAAGGCAGAGGAGGACAGATCTTCAGGCAGAAGGCAGAGGAGGACAGATCTTCAGGCAGAAGGCAGAGGAGGACAGATCTTCAGGCAGAAGGCAGAGGAGGACAGATCTTCAGGCAGAAGGCAGAGGAGGACAGATCTTCAGGCAGAAGGCAGAGGAGGACAGATCTTCAGGCAGAAGGCAGAGGAGGACAGATCTTCAGGCAGAAGGCAGAGGAGGACAGATCTTCAGGCAGAAGGCAGAGGAGGACAGATCTTCAGGCAGAAGGCAGAGGAGGACAGATCTTCAGGCAGAAGGCAGAGGAGGACAGATCTTCAGGCAGAAGGCAGAGGAGGACAGATCTTCAGGCAGAAGGCAGAGGAGGACAGATCTTCAGGCAGAAGGCAGAGGAGGACAGATCTTCAGGCAGAAGGCAGAGGAGGACAGATCTTCAGGCAGAAGGCAGAGGAGGACAGATCTTCAGGCAGAAGGCAGAGGAGGACAGATCTTCAGGCAGAAGGCAGAGGAGGACAGATCTTCAGGCAGAAGGCAGAGGAGGACAGATCTTCAGGCAGAAGGCAGAGGAGGACAGATCTTCAGGCAGAAGGCAGAGGAGGACAGATCTTCAGGCAGAAGGCAGAGGAGGACAGATCTTCAGGCAGAAGGCAGAGGAGGACAGATCTTCAGGCAGAAGGCAGAGGAGGACAGATCTTCAGGCAGAAGGCAGAGGAGGACAGATCTTCAGGCAGAAGGCAGAGGAGGACAGATCTTCAGGCAGAAGGCAGAGGAGGACAGATCTTCAGGCAGAAGGCAGAGGAGGACAGATCTTCAGGCAGAAGGCAGAGGAGGACAGATCTTCAGGCAGAAGGCAGAGGAGGACAGATCTTCAGGCAGAAGGCAGAGGAGGACAGATCTTCAGGCAGAAGGCAGAGGAGGACAGATCTTCAGGCAGAAGGCAGAGGAGGACAGATCTTCAGGCAGAAGGCAGAGGAGGACAGATCTTCAGGCAGAAGGCAGAGGAGGACAGATCTTCAGGCAGAAGGCAGAGGAGGACAGATCTTCAGGCAGAAGGCAGAGGAGGACAGATCTTCAGGCAGAAGGCAGAGGAGGACAGATCTTCAGGCAGAAGGCAGAGGAGGACAGATCTTCAGGCAGAAGGCAGAGGAGGACAGATCTTCAGGCAGAAGGCAGAGGAGGACAGATCTTCAGGCAGAAGGCAGAGGAGGACAGATCTTCAGGCAGAAGGCAGAGGAGGACAGATCTTCAGGCAGAAGGCAGAGGAGGACAGATCTTCAGGCAGAAGGCAGAGGAGGACAGATCTTCAGGCAGAAGGCAGAGGAGGACAGATCTTCAGGCAGAAGGCAGAGGAGGACAGATCTTCAGGCAGAAGGCAGAGGAGGACAGATCTTCAGGCAGAAGGCAGAGGAGGACAGATCTTCAGGCAGAAGGCAGAGGAGGACAGATCTTCAGGCAGAAGGCAGAGGAGGACAGATCTTCAGGCAGAAGGCAGAGGAGGACAGATCTTCAGGCAGAAGGCAGAGGAGGACAGATCTTCAGGCAGAAGGCAGAGGAGGACAGATCTTCAGGCAGAAGGCAGAGGAGGACAGATCTTCAGGCAGAAGGCAGAGGAGGACAGATCTTCAGGCAGAAGGCAGAGGAGGACAGATCTTCAGGCAGAAGGCAGAGGAGGACAGATCTTCAGGCAGAAGGCAGAGGAGGACAGATCTTCAGGCAGAAGGCAGAGGAGGACAGATCTTCAGGCAGAAGGCAGAGGAGGACAGATCTTCAGGCAGAAGGCAGAGGAGGACAGATCTTCAGGCAGACATCCTCCAGAAGGCAGAGGAGGACAGATCTTCAGGCAGACATCCTCCAGAAGGCAGAGGAGGACAGATCTTCAGGCAGAAGGCAGAGGAGGACAGATCTTCAGGCAGAAGGCAGAGGAGGACAGATCTTCAGGCAGAAGGCAGAGGAGGACAGATCTTCAGGCAGACATCCTCCAGAAGGCAGAGGAGGACAGATCTTCAGGCAGAAGGCAGAGGAGGACAGATCTTCAGGCAGAAGGCAGAGGAGGACAGATCTTCAGGCAGACATCCTCCAGAAGGCAGAGGAGGACAGATCTTCAGGCAGAAGGCAGAGGAGGACAGATCTTCAGGCAGAAGGCAGAGGAGGACAGATCTTCAGGCAGAAGGCAGAGGAGGACAGATCTTCAGGCAGAAGGCAGAGGAGGACAGATCTTCAGGCAGACATCCTCCAGAAGGCAGAGGAGGACAGATCTTCAGGCAGAAGGCAGAGGAGGACAGATCTTCAGGCAGAAGGCAGAGGAGGACAGATCTTCAGGCAGAAGGCAGAGGAGGACAGATCTTCAGGCAGAAGGCAGAGGAGGACAGATCTTCAGGCAGACATCCTCCAGAAGGCAGAGGAGGACAGATCTTCAGGCAGAAGGCAGAGGAGGACAGATCTTCAGGCAGAAGGCAGAGGAGGACAGATCTTCAGGCAGAAGGCAGAGGAGGACAGATCTTCAGGCAGAAGGCAGAGGAGGACAGATCTTCAGGCAGACATCCTCCAGAAGGCAGAGGAGGACAGATCTTCAGGCAGAAGGCAGAGGAGGACAGATCTTCAGGCAGACATCCTCCAGAAGGCAGAGGAGGACAGATCTTCAGGCAGAAGGCAGAGGAGGACAGATCTTCAGGCAGAAGGCAGAGGAGGACAGATCTTCAGGCAGAAGGCAGAGGAGGACAGATCTTCAGGCAGAAGGCAGAGGAGGACAGATCTTCAGGCAGACATCCTCCAGAAGGCAGAGGAGGACAGATCTTCAGGCAGAAGGCAGAGGAGGACAGATCTTCAGGCAGAAGGCAGAGGAGGACAGATCTTCAGGCAGAAGGCAGAGGAGGACAGATCTTCAGGCAGAAGGCAGAGGAGGACAGATCTTCAGGCAGACATCCTCCAGAAGGCAGAGGAGGACAGATCTTCAGGCAGAAGGCAGAGGAGGACAGATCTTCAGGCAGAAGGCAGAGGAGGACAGATCTTCAGGCAGACATCCTCCAGAAGGCAGAGGAGGACAGATCTTCAGGCAGAAGGCAGAGGAGGACAGATCTTCAGGCAGAAGGCAGAGGAGGACAGATCTTCAGGCAGACATCCTCCAGAAGGCAGAGGAGGACAGATCTTCAGGCAGGCATCCTCCAGAAGGCAGAGGAGGACAGATCTTCAGGCAGACATCCTCCAGAAGGCAGAGGAGGACAGATCTTCAGGCAGACATCCTCCAGAAGGCGGAGGAGGACAGATCTTCAGGCAGAAGGCAGAGGAGGACAGATCTTCAGGCAGAAGGCAGAGGAGGACAGATCTTCAGGCAGACATCCTCCAGAAGGCAGAGGAGGACAGATCTTCAGGCAGACATCCTCCAGAAGGCAGAGGAGGACAGATCTTCAGGCAGGCATCCTCCAGAAGGCAGAGGAGGACAGATCTTCAGGCAGACATCCTCCAGAAGGCAGAGGAGGACAGATCTTCAGGCAGGCATCCTCCAGAAGGCAGAGGAGGACAGATCTTCAGGCAGACATCCTCCAGAAGGCAGAGGAGGACAGATCTTCAGGCAGGCATCCTCCAGAAGGCAGAGGAGGACAGATCTTCAGGCAGACATCCTCCAGAAGGCAGAGGAGGACAGATCTTCAGGCAGACATCCTCCAGAAGGCAGAGGAGGACAGATCTTCAGGCAGACATCCTCCAGAAGGCAGAGGAGGACAGATCTTCAGGCAGGCATCCTCCAGAAGGCAGAGGAGGACAGATCTTCAGGCAGGCATCCTCCAGAAGGCAGAGGAGGACAGATCTTCAGGCAGGCATCCTCCAGAAGGCAGAGGAGGACAGATCTTCAGGCAGACATCCTCCAGAAGGCAGAGGAGGACAGATCTTCAGGCAGACATCCTCCAGAAGGCAGAGGAGGACAGATCTTCAGGCAGGCATCCTCCAGAAGGCAGAGGAGGACAGATCTTCAGGCAGACATCCTCCAGAAGGCAGAGGAGGACAGATCTTCAGGCAGACATCCTCCAGAAGGCAGAGGAGGACAGATCTTCAGGCAGACATCCTCCAGAAGGCAGAGGAGGACAGATCTTCAGGCAGGCATCCTCCAGAAGGCAGAGGAGGACAGATCTTCAGGCAGACATCCTCCAGAAGGCAGAGGAGGACAGATCTTCAGGCAGGCATCCTCCAGAAGGCAGAGGAGGACAGATCTTCAGGCAGGCATCCTCCAGAAGGCAGAGGAGGACAGATCTTCAGGCAGACATCCTCCAGAAGGCAGAGGAGGACAGATCTTCAGGCAGACATCCTCCAGAAGGCAGAGGAGGACAGATCTTCAGGCAGACATCCTCCAGAAGGCAGAGGAGGACAGATCTTCAGGCAGACATCCTCCAGAAGGCAGAGGAGGACAGATCTTCAGGCAGGCATCCTCCAGAAGGCAGAGGAGGACAGATCTTCAGGCAGACATCCTCCAGAAGGCAGAGGAGGACAGATCTTCAGGCAGACATCCTCCAGAAGGCAGAGGAGGACAGATCTTCAGGCAGGCATCCTCCAGAAGGCAGAGGAGGACAGATCTTCAGGCAGGCATCCTCCAGAAGGCAGAGGAGGACAGATCTTCAGGCAGACATCCTCCAGAAGGCAGAGGAGGACAGATCTTCAGGCAGACATCCTCCAGAAGGCAGAGGAGGACAGATCTTCAGGCAGACATCCTCCAGAAGGCAGAGGAGGACAGATCTTCAGGCAGGCATCCTCCAGAAGGCAGAGGAGGACAGATCTTCAGGCAGGCATCCTCCAGAAGGCAGAGGAGGACAGATCTTCAGGCAGACATCCTCCAGAAGGCAGAGGAGGACAGATCTTCAGGCAGGCATCCTCCAGAAGGCAGAGGAGGACAGATCTTCAGGCAGGCATCCTCCAGAAGGCAGAGGAGGACAGATCTTCAGGCAGGCATCCTCCAGAAGGCAGAGGAGGACAGATCTTCAGGCAGACATCCTCCAGAAGGCAGAGGAGGACAGATCTTCAGGCAGACATCCTCCAGAAGGCAGAGGAGGACAGATCTTCAGGCAGGCATCCTCCAGAAGGCAGAGGAGGACAGATCTTCAGGCAGGCATCCTCCAGAAGGCAGAGGAGGACAGATCTTCAGGCAGACATCCTCCAGAAGGCAGAGGAGGACAGATCTTCAGGCAGACATCCTCCAGAAGGCAGAGGAGGACAGATCTTCAGGCAGGCATCCTCCAGAAGGCAGAGGAGGACAGATCTTCAGGCAGACATCCTCCAGAAGGCAGAGGAGGACAGATCTTCAGGCAGACATCCTCCAGAAGGCAGAGGAGGACAGATCTTCAGGCAGACATCCTCCAGAAGGCAGAGGAGGACAGATCTTCAGGCAGGCATCCTCCAGAAGGCAGAGGAGGACAGATCTTCAGGCAGGCATCCTCCACGACGCCTTTCCCCACTGCTCAAGGCCTTCGCGCTATTCACCGATCAAACATAAAGCGGCAATTATGTCATATGAGGACACCCATTCTGTCGGCGATTGTACAGCACGGAGACTACGAGGAAAAGCTGCGGGGCGGCCCGCAGTCACATTATCGATCACGTTCTTCCTTCCCTGATAGGGAATGGGTGACTCATGAGATAACGAGAGAGGAAGAGGGAGAGAAAGAGGAAAGGGAAATGATCACGCAGAGATAGAGATAGAGAGAGAGATAAGAAAGTGTAGGACTGAAGTGAAAAGTGACAGGACGTTGCCGTGGCCATCCATACATTGTAGCGAGTCTGCAAACACAAGAGGGCTCTATTGATCATGAGATAGAGAATGAGGGGAGGGAGAGGAAGTGAGAGAGAGGGAAATGGAGAGTGAGTAAGAAAGGGAAAGAAGAGAGATGGAGAGAGAGAGAACTAGCAAGAGGCTCAGATGGTCAGCTGGAGTAGCTGCACGTATAGCAAACAAAGCAGGGCAAGTCACCCCACTCTCCTCCCCGTCGTTATATTCCGGATGCTTCATATGGAATCGCCCTGGGGACTGCCCGATTCCATCCTTAACTTATCTCTTACTTCTTCTTTATCCACGAACTGTGCAAAGAAAAGATGTCATAAAATTGATTATTTAAAAGAGCCGTTCACTGAATAATTTACCTACGGTTTTCAAAAATCGACGAGCATTTGTCTACTCGTTAGAAAGTTATAGGAGCGCAAAATATGGCTCAACCTATTTTTTATTGTAGGTGTTTGCCACTCTCCTGTTTCACACGCTCTCAATGCAGAAAAGAGGGCAAATATTTGTGGTACGCATTCAAGATGGCCTTGATCTGCTACTGTTGAATCATTCGATACTTGGTTCTTTTAATGGTAAGAAATCATTTCATTGATGAAACGTACGGGCACGACCGTTGAGACTTTTCACTAGTGATCACCACGGTAGTGGCCGGAAACTGATATACCTGCATGGGAAATCCATCAAGCATGTTCAACGATACATTTCCTCGTGAGAACCGTCACTGGCAAATAATATTATTATTATTTATCGGAATAAAAAAGAAGCTCGTCAGAGGCACAGCAGCATTGTTGCACAGAATACAGTGATCTATACACGTTTTGAGGGAATGAGTGACAAGGTGTAGAGAGAGAAAGAGAGAAAGAGAGAAAGAGAGGAAGAGAGAAAGAGAGAGAGAGTGGAGTGAGAAAAATAGATGGCAAGAGAGAAGGTGAGAGAGAGAGAGTGGAGAAACAACGAGCAAAAGAGAACATAATCTCTGAGTGCGAGAATGCATCAAAATAAGAGAATCGTAAAGTTTGATTGTGGAAAAAGGAGCGAAAAAGGCTGAGAGATTCAATCCATTTAATCAGGCAGCTTGAGCCACATTGATTGGATGAGAAAAAGGCCCGGGTTCGAGCACGGGCCCGGCCCGGCTTTTTTCGCAATCAGTCGGTGTAGAAGGGATATTTGGGCGCGAACTGATTGTCTCCGTACTGAATGCTTTCCTTCTCCTCGGAAATATCCGTCTTGCCGAAGAACGATTCCCTGCAGGGAGAAAGATACCTCTGCGGTTAATTTTTTAGACCCTTAAACCACTACCGCCGTAGGAAAGTGACGCCTTTCAGTGGCTAATCATGAGGTTGCTGACGTGACGCTAATATGTCTGCGTTTAATCACATGTACAGGAACACATAAACCGGAGGCGAATCATGGCAGAGAAGGCTAGTCTCATCTCAGTAACCTCACGTTAAGTTTCAGAAAAGCGACACTTCACATTGGCGCCTGATCATGCCTGGCACGATCCCATATTTTCATCAATTAGTTTGATTCAAATATATAAAAAAAATTAGTCATTGCAGCTAATACAAAAGAAGATAGTAGAAAAAAACTAACCAACAAACGATGGGTGGTTTTACAAACTCATAAATGGAATAAATATTATTAAATGAAATAAATGTATGCATTTTCTTATTTATCTAAATGCAGTATTAAAAGTAAACTGCGTTAAAATTATAGTGCTGAAATATCATTTTCTAAAAATTTATAGCACATATTTATTAATATAAGAAAACAATAAATTTATCATGGACATGAAATAACAATAAAAACCAATAAATATTTAATTAAAAAGGACCTGTAGTAGGGACTCGGCATGGAGGGATAGAGTTCAGAGAGGATACTGGAAGGCATGCGGACACGCTTCCTGGCAGACAGCAACGCCTCCATCTCAGCCCCCATCGCATCCTCCGTCAGCGTCTGCCCGTCCTCGTCCGTGATCGTCACCTGCCATTTTCTCTCTCTCTCTCTCTCTCGCTCCCTCTCTCTCTCTCGCTCTCTCTCTCTCTCCTCTCCACCTGTACTCTGCTCCCTTCATCCAGCTGCGCGTTGTTCGCAATCCTTGCATGCCTCATGATCTCGCATAGCTGTGGAATGGAACCGATGACAATGCCCAGCGAGGCAGTCACGGCAGCTTCGACCTAAAACGGAGGCTATTCATCACTTTATTTCGTTCATTTTATTTATTTCAATTCTTATAATTTAACCTATGATTAAATTCGATTTATTTTATTTTATTATTTTTAGTATATTATTTCAATTTAATATAAGTTCATATAAAGGTGTCCGGCGAATAATTCAACAGAAGCGCTAGAGAACCAATTTGAATACACGCGTTCTAAAAGTTGCCTGTTGCTCGGCCAAAAGAAAATGTGAAATAGGAGTCTTCCCTGACCAACCGTAGCTAATTCACTACCCGTGAGTTTGCATTTTGCTAACACTCAGAATGTAATGGTAGAAAACCGATCAAACTTTATATGTTTTACGCCATTATGAACTTATCCACACAGAAAGAACATCGGTTAATCATTTCCACGGATTCCTCCAAAAACATCTTTTCATTAAAAAAAATACATAAATATTTGTCTAAGATTAATTATTTTACAACCCAGCAGAAATACCTAAACGTACTATAGACTTGTTTTGTTCTCTCTCTCTCTCTTTTCTCCCCCTTCTCTCTCTCTCTCTCTTTCTCTCTCTTGCCCTCCAACCTCCAACTCGACAGTATAGCTGAGTCGAATGATGGAGCATCTTCCGAGCCTTGGCGGGAGCGATGGAATGCGCAGCTTCTCTTCAGGAATGTCGCAGCGCGTCGTCGCAGGCACGTCTGCCAGCTCACGACGGATTATTGTCTTCAATTTATACTTATACTTTGCTTATACTTATTATATTTATGTCATAACGCACTTACACATTAATATTTACGGCATCCAAGTGACTCTTGAAAGAGATTAAATGCATAACACTGCCTTCTTTAATTATGGACAAATGGTAGTGGAAAAATAAATACATTTATTTATTGCATTGTTGTACGATATGTTATTTGTATATAAAGTAAATTTGAAATGTTATAATAAATATAAACAATAAATGTACATATATGACTTCTCGTAGGAAAACTTTTCCTTTTAGGAATAAAGAAAATAAAATGACAAAAAATATTATGTCAGCACACAAACTTTCTTCGAAGTCTTCGACTCGTCGTGTCCGGCGAATGTTTTTGCCCTGAAAGTGTACGAAGGAAAAAAACACGTTCAAGAAAACAATTTATCTCTGCCGTCTTAGAAAAGTAAATTTAAAATCGCTCCGTTTTTCCTTAACATTACGCATTCGATATGGACAACATACTTGTAGGTAACATGTTGCATCAACTTTATCGCCGCTTTCCGTGATTTTGCCGAGTTGTTGTTCACCTTAATTCGCAATCGGTGGAATCGTTTTGGAAAGAAGAAGTCAGAATAATTACATAATAGGAATAATTGTTGCGAACCTAATAAAATTACAATTTATTTAACAAACTGACGAAAACTCGTTGGTTTCTATTCTTTTTAACTATGCTAGTGATTTTTGCTGACCTCGATTCGGAATGACGATCAACATATTAAAAAAAAGATTTAAACAAATGCTATTACCCTTGATAGGACGGTGATTGTCTCACCCGGCGTAAAGCCCGTCTTTGGTAGCGAAATTTCTGCCTTCAAGAAATATAAATATATAAATATTATATACATACAGATATACATATATCTAATTATTTATAAATATAATACTAATTAATAAACTATGAGTATATAAGCAATAAATAATAAACGATCTTATAGTTAATATAAAGAGCAGAAACAAAAAAGAACCTGAACGGAGCCGCCAGGCCGCCAGCAGAGGGCGACGGTCTGATTTGAGTTGGACGCGGAGACCGGCTCGGCCAGGCGCGCGTCCCCGTTGATGTCCTCGATGCCGATCACCGTGAAGGCCGAACGGCTCACGATGTCAAAGTCCCAGGGCCTTCATTTAAATGGGCATTTACATGGCTTTTGCTGATTCTCTTCGCACTCTGATTTGCGGCTGCTATTTTGCGATAGAGTGCCGGCGTGAACGCGGTTCATTTTAAAAGAAGGAAAAATCACTCATTAGAATATCAATAAATTATTGTATAAACACAATATATAAAATAATATATTTTAAAATAGAAAAATAAATAAACGATAACAAATATGCAAATAAACAAATGAACAGGAAAATATGACCTTTCGCAGATGGCGCGGCACGTGTAGCGAACGTAGCCGAACTCGCCCTCGAAGGAGGAGGGCAGCGATTTGGGAAGAGTGTACGAGAAAGGAATCTCGTGGTGACCAGCAGAGAGGATTCGCTCCTGGAGAGAAGAGAGAGCAAGAGAGTGAGAGAAAGGGAGAGAGCGAAAGAGGAGAGAGAGGCGAGAGAGGGAAAGAGAGACAGAGAGGAAGGGAGAGAGAGAGGGAGAGAGAGAGAAAGAGAGAGAATTCTCCGTACATGCCCTTCCCCGAGCGGCAGGCCATGTGTATATCTCGTATTGAGCTGCTCCAAGAAGTACGGCTCCGAGTGGGCAACATGCTTTCGCGACTTGCCCGAATGCTTCGTCCAGTACGTACGGGCGCGGCCCTTCCAAATTATCATTTTTTATTTTAGTTATTTATTAAATGCTGATATATCGGCTAATTTACTACTACGCTTGCCTTATAATGCGTGCTACTGAAATGTTCTACACAATCCGCTAGGGGAACATTCGCGCTTTCTAACCTCTCGTAATAGCAGAGCAGAGAAAGACCGAGAGAGATAGAGAGAGATATAGAGAGAGAAAGAAAGAATGCGCGAGAGATAGAGGGGCAGAAAAGAAGAAGAGGTAAAGAAAAAGTGAAAGCTCAAAGGCCAAAGCGACTGAGACCGCTCTTCCAGGCAACCAATACAATCTCTTTTATTGCACGACGACCAGCAGTTGTCTTCAGGCATGCGTGAGGATTGTATTCTATGCAATTCTTGCAAGATTCCTTTCCTTATGCTGTCTCTATTTCTCCCTCTCCCCTACCCCCTCTCCCCTCTCTCCCCTTCTCTCTCCCTCTCTCTTTCTCTCCCTTTCTCTCTCTCTCTCCCTTTCTCTCTCACTCTCTCTCTCTCTCCAAGAACCGCTCCTAATAGAGTTTCGGCCTTGGAGCTACATACCTCTCAATTTCTGCCACTTAAATCCAATTTGTTCCCTGTGCTATGTATATACATATGTAGGTCTTTTTGTTCACTCTTGCAGTGGCCCATCGAGATACTCTATCTCTCTCTTTCTTTCTCTCCTTTCCTCTTTCTCTCTCTCTCTCTTTCTTTCTCTCCTTTCCTCTTTCTCTCTCTCTCTCTCTCTCTTTCTTTCTCTCCTTTTCTCTTTCTCTCTTTCTCTCTTTCTCTCTCTCTCTTTCTCTCTCTCTCCACTTCCGTCTTTCTGCTTCTGCCTCTCTCTCACCGTCCATCCTGCCTACCTTCAGTTCGAGTAGAATTTCATTGACTCGCTTAGGCTCCGAGGCTTCGATGATTATCTAAACCAGGAAGACTGATTGTCCATGCCATTATTTAGTCTGCCTCTCTCTTTTCCTCTCTTTCTCTCTCACACTCTCTCCCTCTCATCCTCTCTCACTCTCTGTCATTCGTTCTTCTTCTCTATCCCTCAATGTCTATCTCGAGCTTTTGGTCACTCCCTTTTCACTCTTTCCCGTCGTTGTCCCTAATTTGTTTTCTGCATCTCCTTCATTTGTTGTTCACTTCATACATCAAATTCGCGAACGCACGATTGGGAATTCCTTTATATATATCTCCTTTTTTCCTTTGTCTTTATATATACATTTTGCGTCGCTCTCGTTCCCTCTCTCTCTCTCCCTCTCCTTATCCCGCTCTTATTTTCTTTGTCATTTTTCCTTCTTTTTTTCCCCTCGCATTATCTATCTCTTAACTCTCTCTCTCTCACTCTCCTCCTCCTTTTTCCGCTCTCTTTCTCCCTGCTCTCTCTCTCTCATTCCCATCCTCGTTTCATTCATTCCCTCTCTCTGTGTCTGTCTCTCTCACATTCTCTCTCTGTCTCTGTCACTGTGAGTGTCCCCCAACCTTGCCGGATATCTCCTGTCCTGCAAAGTAGGCGTTCTCATTGTTGCTGAGCTCGACATCAAATCGCTCGAGCCGCATGGCATTCCCGTGTGGTTGCTCGTCTCTTCTCTCTGACCTGAGTGGTGTCCTTGCGTGGTCGCGCCCCTCTCCCCAACTCTGGTCCAGACTCGACCTCCGCGCCGATTCCGCCGCCTCCTCCCACACGCGCTTCAGCGAACTGCTCACGACGTTCCCCGTTCTTGATCGCTCTCTCTCAACACTGAAGAAGCCTCAACCCAACAAGCTGCACTTATTTTTCATAGTATATGAGAGAGAGAGAGAAAGAGAGAGCGAGAGAGAGAGGGAGGGGGAGAGTAAAAGAGAGAAAGAGAGAGAAAGCTTGACAAATTTTAATTAGACGATGGCAGGAGAAAGGGCTTGAGAAAAAATAAATACACGGACAGCTAGGATACATATATATATGTATATATATATATATATATATATATATATATATATATATATATATATATATATATATATATATATATATATATACATTTATACATACATATGTATGTATGTATATATATACATATATTTATATATATATATATACATTTATACATACATATGTATGTATGTATATATATACATATATTTATATATATATATATATATATATATATATATACATACTATAAAATTTTATTTATTAACAAAATTAAGTAGCGCCAATGTTCCAAATGTACATATAGTCTACGTATGCATTATGTACACACATATGCTAGATACATATGTACGTTTAATATTTTGAAGAAAAAAACACGTTCATTGTAAGTGCATAAGGTTGCCAGAAAAAAGTAAATTGAATGACATGAACATAAAAATAATTGAAAAGATATTATCAAAACGCATTTTAAATACATATAAATGTGTATGTGCCCCAATTTGGCACAATGCCAAGGAACGCTGAATGTAGTGGTTAGCAAAAAGATGTATGAATATTTCCCTCTCGCTTTATGTCTCCTTCCCTCTTCCTTTTTAAGCAGTATCTCCCTCTCTCGCTTTCTGTCTTCGTCTTCTCTTTCTCTCTCTCTCTCTCTCTGTCTCTCTCTCTCTATTATAGCCTTCTTTCCCTCGTTCTCTCGCTGTCTCTCTCTCCTCTAAGTATCAACAACATATAAATACAACAGCAAAGTAGTCAGGTTTGAAGGCGCCTCGAACGTAATGTCGTTTGAAGGCGCCTCGAACGTAATGTCGTTTGAAGGCGCCTCGAACGTAATGTCGTAATATTACAATTACAACGCGAGTTGAGTGTCTGCTGGCAGCGGAAGAAAAAGAGAAATGTTTAGTGGTAAACAACTATACATGCGTTATGTAGAAGGGAACAGAGATAAAGAAATGAGACAGTGGTGAGTATACCAAGGTAAGATGACGGCAAGCGAGTAAAGTAAAAGCAACTTTACAAAGAAAGGAGATGGAAAGAGAGAGAGCGAGAGAGAGAGAAAGAAGCATAAATAAAGTGAGAGTGTACGAGAGAAAAAGAGATTTTCGAGGTTTAGCCAAAAACACTACAATCGCTCATGTGACTGTTAAAAAGAAACATGCCCATTTATCACTGTCACTACCAAATTTTCGGATTCTATCATGATTTTTTTTTATACTATCAAGTGATAGTAAATCCGTATATTATATTTTGAACGCTATTGTAATTTTGACAAAATGGTTACATTATTAATTGTCGGCAAAAAATTAAAAATAACTAAAAAAATATGCAATTAATTCACAAAATAAAAATTTGCACCTTTTGTTACGTGGCCGGCCGGCTGTTCGAACCTCTGTATATGCACCTGCCACTATCTTACCCTCATCATATTCTCTCTTTCTCTCTGTTTCTCTCGCACTCTCTCCTCTCGGTCTCTCTCTCCCCCTCCTCTCTCTCTCTCTCTCTCTCTCTTTCTATGCACTCTACTTATTCATTCGGTATACGCAATGTGGTTAACGGTGTGAAATGAATATTCTTTTTCAATTTGCTCAAGCTAACCACACTGGGAAGAGCAAGGATAAAGAGAAAGAAAGAAAGGAGGATTAAGAGAGAAACGAGAGAATGAGAGAGAGCGAGAGAGAGAGAGAGAGAGAGAGAGAGGTGAGAGGAAGAATAAACTACACTAGGCGTAAGATAGAGCATAAACCAAGCTTGGATTGTCAACAAAAAACCTCGCGGTGGTGAGAGAATAATAGAATAAAATTGAGGAAGAGATAAGGAGAGAGAGATAATGGAAACAGAAAAAAGAAAGAGAGAAAGCGTGAGAGAGCGGGAGAGAGAGAAAGAGAGAGAAAGAGAGAGAGAGAAAGAGAGAGAGAGAAAGAGAGAGAGAGAGCGGGCGGACGTCCGAAAGTATCCCACGTGGTTACTGAAAGAATCTCGCATGAGAAGCGCACAGCTGGAATTGTCGAGAAGAAAAACTCGCGTGGCATAACAACTAATCAGAAGTAATATTTAGCACATCAATTATTAAATAAAATAGTAAGCGTGTAGAACCAGAACAAAACGTGCTTCGAACGGTATTAATATGGGATTCATTAATAATAATATGGACGAGAAGAAGAAGAAAAAAGGAGGTAACGGGAACTATGACGAATGGTGCACTTTCCACTATTCGAGACCGCCCACGAATAATTTTCACTCACTATCTCTCTCTCTCTCTTTCAATCTCCCTCTTTTTCTTGATCTATCTCTCTCGCCCTCTTTTCTCTTTCTCTCTCTCTCTCTTCCTACTTCTCTCACTTCCCGACACCGGATGGGCCGCCTCGCTCAAGTGTAAGGGAGGTGCACAAAGAAAGTTGTTGGGCATGCCAAGGAAAGGATCGGATGAGGATAAAGAGTTGTGAGTGACATAACATATGCAGAGACATGAATGAGGCGGAACCGAGAGAGAGAGAGAGAGAGAGAGAGAGAGAGAGAGAGTGAGAGAGAGAGGCAGAGAATGAAAGAAGGAGAGAGACAGGGATAGAGGGAGAGAGAAGAAGAGGCAGAGAATGAAAGAGGGATAGAGAGAGACACGGCGGGAGAGAGAGGTTGGAAGCGATGGGCAGAGAATGGAGAATAGGAGGCAGCGAAAGATTGGACGTACAAAGTGAGGAATTAGGAAATATGATGTTGGGCTGTTAGAACGAATCGACTATATTTTAGATGCTTACCTTTATGCGGCTAGTAAGAGGCATTTGAATTAAATAAGTAGAAAATTAAAAATAACGAGAAAAGTAAAGAGGAAGAGAGATTATTAAATTTCTACTGCCTCACTCCTTCTCTCTCTCCTTCTATCTCTCTGCGTCGCTCTCTCTCTCTGTCTCTCTGCCTCTCTCGCTCTTTCTCTCTTTCTCTCTCTCTCTCTTTGTCTCTTTGCCTCTCACTCTTTTTCTCTCTCCCTCTCTTACTCTCTTCGCCAGTACTAATCGATGGGTCGTTCGCCCTTACACACTCACGCGGCTTGTTCCGCTTCCAGTTGGGCTTCTTCATCGTCTTCTACTCCTTCTGGCAATACCAGGTGCAGGCCGTGATAGAAAAAGGGAGAGAGACAGCGAGAGAAAAAGAGCGAGGAGACAGAGAGAGTAAAAGTGCTGAAAAAGAGGTAGAAAGATAGAGCGAAGAGAGTGAGTCGAAGAGAGAAAGAGAGAAAGAGAGAAAGAAGATTCCCCCGGCACATCTTCCCTCTCTCCACGTAAAGTGCCCATGGACGTGCGCACCACCCTCGGCAGCCTTTCTCTTCGTTCTGCCTATAAAGGAGACTTGCGGCTGGTGCAAAGTGATGGAAGAGAGAGAGAGAGAGAGAGAGAACAGATAAAAAGTGAGAGTGAGAGAGCAGATAGAAAGTGAGAGAGTGAGAGAGAGAGAGAGAGAGAAAGAGAGAGAGAGGTTAACGGGTAGATAAGGGAGTAAGTGAGTGCAGACGAGAGTAAGAGGAAAAAAGAGAAAGAGAGTGAGAGAGAGTGAGAGAGTGAGAGAGAGAAAGAGGGAGATAGAGACAGATAGTGTGAAGGGAATACAACAGCGTGGGATATAGCAAAAAGGAGGTGAAGCCTGCGCTGCAGACAACGGCAAGAGACATGTCATTAGAAGTGTGTTCACACATGGGAGGAGGCGATGGGAAGAGGAAGAAGAAGGAATGCACAGGCAGATGTGAGTAAAGGAACAAAGAAAAGAAAGAGAGCGAGAGAGAGAGAATTCGAGAGAGAGAAAAATAGAGACAGAGAGAAAGGGAGAGGGAGAGAGAGAAAGAGAGAGGGAGAGAAAAGGTAAGAGAGTAATATTGCAGAGCAGAATCCTAAATGGTGAAAGAGTTGCAGAACGAATGAAAAGCGAGAGAAAAAGGCAAATAGTTCTTTCCAGTTTATTGAAAGGGATCGAGAGGCAATGACCGAAAAGAAAAGCTCAGGAATATATCTGTTATATGTACAGAGGGAATGTTAGTACCCAGACTCACATGTTGATTTCCTTCAATGTTAGAAAGCATTACACAGATATTACAAGTAAGCGCCTCAGGCGTACATTCCTGAGCAGAGAGCAAAAAAAAGAGGAGGACAAGTGTGTAAACGAGAGCGCGACCCTTGTCGATATTAGGATGAATGGCACACAAAAGAAAGAAGGAAGGGAGAGGGAGAAGAGAGAAGGAGAGTGAGAGAGACTGAATTAGAGAGAGAGAGAGCAGAGTATGAGAGCGGGAGAGGAGAAGTGGGAGGAGGTGGAGGGTCAGAAAAGAATTGCCGGAACAAAAGATGAAAAGGAAGACGCTGAGCTAGTGACACGGAGATGTCCGGGAAGAAGGCGGGATGGAGGATTGAGATATAAAGTGAGAGAGAAAGTGGCGGCGAGATAAAGAGATAGAGGGAGAGAGAGAGAGAGAGCAAGCTGGTGAAAGAGAACGCAAGTCGATGGACTCTCGACTTCCAGGATGCCACTGGTGCTACTTCTAATGCTGTACCCTTGGTCAGAAAGTCAAATTCTCTCTCTCTCTCTCTCGCTCTCTCTCTCTATCCCTCTCTCGCGCTCTCCCTCTCTTGCTCTTTGTCTCTCTCTAACTCCCCTCGATATGTATCTCGCTATATTGTTCCCTTAGCCTCATTAACCCTTCCATTTCCTCCCTTTCACATTGCCAAACTTGCTTATATCCAACTCACGCCCACTCTTTTTGCCCTATCACTCTCGTTCCCTCTCCTCTGTTTCACTGTTCGTAACATTCAATTGTTTTTTTAATGTTGTTCAGGGAAGGAGATCCCAACCGACCGGCCAGAACACACAGCCTAGCAGTGCTCCTGGCGATGAATGTTGCCGACCTAGGGTGGAAGCCCACGAGGACTCGAAGAATCATTGCAAGATTCCACCGCAACGCTGTGGCTCTTTCTTTCCTTCGCAAGTATTCATAGCTGCGCCTCTTCTGTCTTGAATCTCTCTCTCTCTCTCTCTCTCTCTCTCTCTCTCTCTTTTTTATCTATCTTTCTCCGCTCTCTTCTCTCGTTCTGCTCGCTTTCCCTCTTCTGTCTTTCTCCTCTAGCTCCCACCTCTTTCTCTCATCTCTAATTTAACCTTCTCTGTTCTCTCTCACATCTCTCTTGTCTTCTATTGTTTTCTCTCTCCATCTAACTCCCTCTCCCCTTCCTCTTCTTTCTCGCTTTCTCTCGCTCCCATACACTGAATAGTTTTTCAAGTTCTGTGTTTTGAGCGTTACGTTCGAGCTCCTGGTTTGCCGAGAAAGAAAGAAAATAGAGATGAAAGAGAAAAGATAGGTGATAGAGAAAAAAAAGAGATAAAAAAGCGTAGACGAGCTCGGAACGAAGCGGAAGTTCTCAAGGATTCTGGATATATGTATAAGAGTCAGTGGCGAAAGAGAGATATAGTAATTGGAAGAAGAAAGAGAAGTGAGAAGAGTGTTAGAGTGAGAGAGAGGGTGAGAGAGATAGAGAAGAGGCTACTGAGGCGAAGGCGGATGGCCTTCCAAAGATGGCATCCGGGGGCCGGGTGGGGGCTGCCGGCTGGTGGTAACGGCGGCTCTTCTGCCAAATCGCAAATCGTTGAAGAAGGGGGCGAATCGCTGCCGCACACCAATTAGTAGCAAAAGAGGGAGAGAGGGAGAGAGATAAAGAAGAAGAGAGAGAGAAAGCGAGGGCGATAGAGTGAGAGACAGAGAGACAGAGAGGAAGGTAGTGAGAGAGAGAGAGATAGAGAGAGGAAAAGGCGGATCTCTGCAGGCCCTGCTCGGGAGACGCCCTTCCAACGACGCAACCCGATGCGCAAGACCAAACGAAACCCGGCATCTCGTTTTCCGTCTTTCTCTCTTTCTTTAGCTCTCTCTCTCTCTCTCTTCTCGCTTACACTCTTTCGCTTTTCACGGTCTCTCTCTCCCTCTATCTGCTACTACCGTTTACTCACTCTCTCTCTCCTCTCTCTCTCTCCCTCTTTCTGACTCTCTACCTTTTCCACTCTCTTCCTCTTTCTCTTTAAAGTCCATCCTTCCACTTGCATTGACATATCCAGAGCTAAGATTATCTTGTAGCATTCAGCCAGATTCATGTCTTATCTGCGTTTTATTTTAATTGCAAGAAAAAGAAGAAGATGAAGATCCAATGAGTCAACATAAGGGTGAGATATGGGAAAAAGAAAAAAAAACACTGGGACAGAAAACACAGATACACAGAATGCTCAATGTGAAGAAAAAAATATATATAATTTAAAATTAAAACGGAAAATAATGAAGAAAAAAATCATAAATAAAAGCATTGGACTCTGATGGAGGGAGAGGAGTTTCCCATTGTGCCGGAGTAAGCTGCTCGGGAATTTACAAATCAGACTCGAGAGAGAGAGACAGAGAGAGAGAAAAACAGTGAGAGAGAGACAGAGAGAGAGAGAAAAAAAACAGAGAGAGAGAGACAGAGAGAGAGAGAGAGAGAGAGAGAGAATTTGTACATATTGAGAATGCGCAAAGTAACACGGCCACAGCAAGAAAAATCTTTGACTTTAGCGAGTAGTAGGGAGAGGGAGAGCGGAGAGAATTTCTTCACCATCTTAACCCCCCCCCCTCTCTCTCTCTCTCTCTCTCTGTCTGTCTGTCTGTCTTCTCTCCTTCAGTCTCACTCTCTCGTACCCTTGCTATCTCTCACTATCTCTTTGCGTGCGTCTCTCTGTCTCTGAATCTCTGAATCTGGTCCAAATGACGAAAGCGATGCGCGCGTTGCTAGCCGGCAGATAAACACTTGAGGCATCCCATGGCTGCCCCATGGAAGCTCCTTCTTCTTCTTTTTTACTCAATTGAGAGAGAGAGAGAGAGATGGAGAAAGAGAGAAAGAAAAAGAAAAAGTTGTGGAGATAAAAGAGCGAGGATTTCCTTGGACATCCCGAGTTATACTGCAAAGCTCCTTGCAAGACATCAGGAACCGAATGCACACGAGGTTGAGCAGAGATCGCGTAGCAACTCATCCTCACTCACTCGCTTCCTCATCTCTCTCTCTCTCTCTCTCTCTCTCTCTCTCTCTCTCTTTCTCTCTCTCTCTCTCTCCTCTCTCTCTCTTCTCTCTCTCTCTCTCTCTCTCTCTCTCTTTCTCTCTCTCTCGATTCCTCCTTGATTAGCACAACATATAATTAGTGATAATGAATAAATGAAAGAAATGATGAAGGAAGCCGTTTTCTTCGTAGTTTGTTCTTCTTCTTTATTCTTTTGCATACGAAATATAAAAATGCATATGTGCCGAGGAATCGTCAGTATCTTGCTTAAATAATTTTTTTAAATAAATCTAAAATAAATGTTGCGAGACTACAGAGCAATAGTTTTTTTCCCCTCATACCTTTCAAAAGATCTGCTTCTTTCTTTATATTCATGCAATATAGCGTGAAATCAAAAAGGGACGTTGTGCTCCTATCGAAAGAAGTTGAAGCATCTGTTCGTGATGGATCTGTCCACGTCATCTCGTATGCTATTAGACAATTCCGCCTTCTCTTCCTGACAATGAGTGGCCACCGGGGAGCACTTCGCTTCTTCTTCTTCTTCTTCCCTTCTCCCGACCAATTGTTGCTCATCTGCAACATTTGACTTTGTAGCCATATCCTTCTCGTTCTCTCGCTCTTCTCTCTTTCACTCTATCTCTCACTCGTTCTCTCTCTTTCAGCTCTCTCAGTCTTCTTCCGTTCCTTGGATGCCAATGCCTCCCCCTGCAAGAGCCGGCAATTTCACGAGATGCACGCATCTACTTCATCTTCATCTTCTACATCTTGTTCCTCTTGCGAGCAAAAACTTGTAGACTGAGGGGTAGATGGGGAGGGAGAGCGAGGGAAAGAGAGAGGGAGAACTAGAGTAGACATCAAGGTATATGGGGAGGGAGAGCGAGAGAAAGAGAGGGGGAGAACGAGAGGAGACATCAAGGTGAAAAGCACAGCAGACTATCTATTCCATGTGGATATCCTTGCTCTCTCTCTCTCTCTTATCTGTTCTCTTTTCTTTCTCTCACTCTCTTCTCTTTATCTCTACCCCTCTCTGTCTTTGCCTATCTTCAAGATAAACTCGTGCTTCTCACAATCAGAATCAGAAAGTACCTAGATGTTAAGTTATGTTACACACATAACATACACTGTGTATTTTCGCACAGTTCTTGTCTTGACCCAAATTTATTTGTGCACTTGTAATCAATTGAAGTGAAATTTATTATTTTATATAATAAGGACACAAATTTTGTGTAGAGTCGACTAAAAAGAAGATCGCTAAACTCTTATACCCGTTGCAACGCTAATTGTCAAGGAAAACTCTATCTTGAATTCCCGCGCATTTCACTGTTCGAGAAACGGAAGAGCGTGCGAATCGAAATAATCTTCAACACATGGGAATGTTGAATTGCATCCCTCCTTTCGCGGTTGCCAACTTGTGTCTGAAAATGGAAGAAACCTTCAACTATTTCTCGCATCAAGATGTGTTTTTTAAGAAGATGAAGGAATAAGAAAAACTAATTACAAGTGCTTTGAAAATACTTAAAGAAGCATCATCCGTAGTCTGTTTAAATTTTCTGACCATTCATACTCTCTCTCTCACTCTTCTCTCTCTCCCTCTCTCTCTCTCTCTCTCTCTCTTTCTCTCTCCCTCTCTCTCGCTCCCGCCAGGCAAAAAGGCGCACATTCAGCATTTAGTTTTGGTTCCTTTGGCCGTTATAAAAAAAAACCTTGTCTAATGACAAATCTCGTGAGTTTCTATGAGAGAACACTCTAAAGAATAAATAAATAAATACATACATAAGTAGACCCTTGCCTGATAACAAATCGCGCGAGTTCATCGGCGAGCCTGTCTGGAGAATCCTCTTGGACGGCATGGCCCACGCGAGGGAGAACGGTCGTCTGGAACTTCCCTTGCATCTGGGCGATCTGAACAGGTGGGAGATTGGATCAAGTCAATACATTTAATTAATTAATTAAATATCTTATTAAGTTAAAAAAAACTAATAAAAAAGAAGAACCCGAATCTGTCTTATTTTTTTTACATAATCATCATGATTAATATGTATCATAATATCTTACAAAATGTTTTAAATAAAAAAGTCCTTAAAATCTACCCAGCTCAACTGTAGCCGCGATTCTTTTTAATAGCGCACGGGACCTCAGGGAAGCGAGAAGGAATTCAAAATTATTTATTTTCGACCACACATTCAAAGTAGCAAGAAACTTATTGTTAACACTTTGAGTTATTTATATTTTTCTGATTATTGAAACCACGCCTCTCTCTCTAAATTCTCTCACACGTTATTCATGCAAAATTGCGGGAATTCAAAATAGAATTTCCTACCATGAGGTCCTTGTCGAGGCGGTCAGTCCCTGCGAGAACGAGCATCTTGGCCGGAGGGCAACCAACAAACGCCTGCGAGAGCCCGGAGAACCAACCGATCCAGTGGGGCTCGGATCGACGGAGATCGATACGCCAGTGGAACTGCAGAAGAGAGAGAGAGAGACAGAGGAAGAAAGAGAGACAAGACAGAGAGAGGGAGAGAGAGAGAGAGACAGCTAACCCTGTTATCCTCCTTGTGGAGTCTGACTTGTGCTGGCATGCTAACCCTAGCTGCTTTGGAGTTGCGCACTGTGCCCGATTGGAGGCACCACTTCACTGCGGCCTCTTCGCTCTCGAAAGAAGCAGGACGAGACGAGAGAAATGACGACTGCAAAATATGAAATACATTATTACTTTTTATACTAGTAATAAAATAAAATATAATATTATTCTTAATTATTATTTACTACCCTTTATTCTATTTTATATGGTTTATAAATAAGTAATATAAATGTTAAAGTATACGGTTGCGGTTTAACGGCTATGACATACAGTATAGATCTGTAATAATTAAAAGGTACAAAAGAAACAAAAAATCTCTTACCATCATGCCAAGCGCCTCCATTGCTGTTCCTTCTACCACATCAATCACCACGAGCCCGGCTACCGTAGCGCTCTGAGAATTCTCTATTCATTTCTTTACTTGTTTATGGCCTTTAATCAAACAAGTGCAAAGAGCAAACAAGGTTTCGGGAAATTGAATCGAATCTACTGTGTTGTGCAATATTTTTTTAATTGCAAACGAAAATAAATTCAAAATTTTCTCACACAACCTTAAATAATCTCTGCGTAAATCCTTTAGAACCTTGCTTCAATTTCTTCTCTTCACAGTTCTATTTTTAAAGTAAATAAAAAGATAACAATCATTCCAATATATTTTCGGCATTTTTTAAACCCTTATTTTTTTAAAGAAATAGCAACCCCTAGCAAGGAAGAAAAAGACCTTAATGAGCTCCTTCTGCACGAGATGCACGGCAAGCGCTCCTCCCATGCTGTGCCCGACTACGGTAACTGCGGCCTGTTCTTCAGGGGTAGAGAATGAGGACGACGAAGAGGGGAAGAGGCACTCCCAGATGGCGGAAATGTCCCTGCAAACTTCAATTATAAAAAAATTCTAAATCTCTTAAAAAAACTCTACGTTACTAAACTAACGAGAGGAAATTTTTTAAAATATTACAATTGTCGGTAACCTCCATTAAACAAATAAATAAAATATAACAAAAACACACACAAAATTCAGATTACTTGATATCAATCTCATTAAAAAAAATATTTTTACGGAAGAAGAAAAAAACCTTACATAAATACGACGAAATTATTAATTTAGATTTGGGAAAATTATTAATTAGAAACAAGTTTAGGCAATTAAACAGATAGATAGAGAACTGAAACATACTGACTTTGTCTGCGTTTCCATGCTGAGATCTTCTTCGTTCTCGCACGCAGACTTACCGTGGCCACGGAGATCCGGAGCAACCACGCGGCAATCAACGCGATCCAGCAGTTCGGTCTGCAACGCGAGAGAGAGAGAGAGAGAGAGAGAGAGAGAGAGAGATAGAGAGAGACAGATATAGAGAGAGATAGAGAGAGAGATAGGCAGAGAGAGAGACAGAGAGAGATAGAGAGAGATAGAGAGAGAGAGATAGAGAGAGAGAGAGAAAGATAGAGAGAGACAGAGATAGAGAGAGACAGATATAGAGAGAGATAGAGAGAGAGATAGGCAGAGAGAGAGACAGAGAGAGATAGAGAGAGAGAGATAGAGAGAGAGAAAGATAGAGAGAGACAGAGATAGAGAGATATAGAGAGAGAGAGACAGAGGGAGAGACAGAGAGAGATAGAGAGAGAGATAGAGACAGAGAGAGAGATAGAGAGAGAGAAAGAGAGAGAGAAAGATAGAGAGAGATAGAGGCAGAAGAGAGAGAGAAAGAGAGGGAAAGAAAGAGAAAGATAGAGAGAGATAGAGGCAGAAGAGAGAGAGAAAGAGAGGGAAAGAAAGAGAAAGATAGAGAGAGATAGAGGCAGAGAGAGAAAGAGAGAAAGAGAAGGAAAGAAAGAGAGACATATGGAAAAAGTACGACAAAGACGGTGAGAAAAAAAAGAGAAAAATGCAATTCGTTCCGCGAAAACAAAAATGACAAATTAATCAATATGCATGCACTTAAAGAAAGAAGTAATAAAAAGAAACCGCAAGACACGCCCACGTGAGACCCGAATAGCCGCCCCCGTGGAGGAGGTAGAAGATCGGGCCAGAACAGCCTGCACCGTTTTGTTAATAAAGATAAAAAAAAATGCAAATGCTGGAAGGAATATTTTATCCGGTAAAAATGTTTTTTTTTAAAGAAAATTAGTTTAGAATTTTAATTTTACAATCATAACTGATTTTACCTTTGAGATAGACATTAAATGTATCCTTTCCTACTGTAACGAATCGCTTCTCATCGAAGAAAGCCTCCCAGGAAAGGGGCTCGAAGCTGCGCTTCTGAGTCAATTTCTTGGCTGGAGCTCCGGGCATTCTAAGAAAAGTGGGAGAGAAACAGAGAGAGTGAGAGAGAATGAAAGCTGTTAGACCGGAAAAGGGAAGGAAGAACACACCTTGACACTGTTCCATTCGGCGGGAGGCCGCGTTTCATCAAATCCCTCTGAAGAGTGCTCATCTTAATCAATTTAATCGTAGAATTGTAGGTTGTTCTAGATGATTTCTAAATTAATATAAAAAAAATCTGCGAAAATCGCATTTTAGACCAACTAACAGATATTCTTTGCGAGGTCTTCAATACACCCTCTTCACAATACTAAGACAGCCTGCACAATAAAACGTTTATTTCTTTCTGCAGTCGTAGCAATACAAGAAGTGACGTCACCACTTGTTTGTTATGGTGGATAAAACAATTATGACAGCGCAAGCTATTTCGGTATCACAGCAATGACGCATAGGAAAGTATCCGAAAAAAACTATGGATATTAATAATAAAACAGCGAAAGTTGACTATAAATTAGAATCTTAGTAGAGGATTTTAATTGGTATTAAAAACACTGCCTTAAAAGTTGCAAAATCGGAACAATAGTGTGATTTTTCTAACATCTTATATGGGTTTAAAAAGTTTTAATCTAAATAAGAAAATGAGCGCAGATTTTTTTATATATTTAAATTTCCCCCCTCCCCTCACCCTACAAAATGAACGGATTTTTGTTGGCAGGCTTCGCGAGTATTGCTTTGTATCTCTGGCACGTCGGCTGTGTGGAGTGGACGCCCAGACTCTCTCCGTACTTGTCCCCATACCATACTACAAGTATTTCCATTTTAATAAAACTTTCAAATTGCGGAATCTTTCAATACTACATCTGCGTATATGAAAAACGTGCTCCTAATAGCAGAAAGACGGGGTTAAATGGAACAAGATCATAGTATAAACAAAGGAAGAGAATTATATAAGTAATAAATAAAAGAAAAAAGACATTACCGTAACCAAAACAATTAAATATTTTCAAACCGAGTAGTTCTTGCTCCTTGTTAATCGGCTTAAAGACTCGGTAGTAGACGCTTCCATTGTATTGAAAAGCGATAAGGTTCTGCTCCCTTTCATCTGTTAAAAAAACTTCTCGCTTTGAGTTCTTTCATCATCCTTTTTTTAATTCAACAAAAAATGCTTTCACATAAATTATTTATTTAAGACAATGGAGATTAGTGCCGACTACATCTTATACCTGCCATAATAAAACCTAACATAGCCAATAATAATAAGAAAAAATAACGATTATAAAAATGAAATATTTAAAAAAAGAATGACTACATACGTCGCGATGAATTGATGTATCTCATCCAGTTACTGTAGCGCGTATTGTAGCCGTCAACAAAGGCACGGCCTCCCTTCTTGCGTATCTGAAAAAGACACCTCAAATACAAGATTTAAAAGAAAAAAGACTGCCAAGATAAACGTAGAAAAAAGGATAAATGACAGGGAAAAAAGCTTTTTTGAGGGCAAGAGAAAAAAGCACTTTGATGTTAGGAAACAAATAGGCGGCATAGAACAACAGAAACAGGAGGTGTTAACTATTTTTAAAAAAATTCTTGTTTGACCTCCCAAGAGTAGCCTTTTGCATCCGCTTCCGTGGCGTTCTGGATCAAAAGTCCTTGGTACGGCCCGAAAACTGATCCGACCTGTTTATTAAGTTGAGTTTATTTTTATAGAAAAAAAAGATCTTTCATTTTATTACAAGAGCCACAGCGATACAATAAACACTTTAACAAATTCAACTACAGAGAAATGAACAAGAGTATCGTAACTATTCCTATTATGATTGCATGATATATATTCCTTTCTAATATATATTTTAAGTTTAAAAATAAAAGGCGTTAACCGGAACGTCGACCGTCGTGAACACTCCGTAGCCAGCGTTCGGAATACCGGACATACGAATTCGGAAGAAGGCGGGTAGCGTCTTCTTCGCGCGATCCTCTCCTTGTTTGGTCACCTGAAGAACGCGTGAGTTTTCGAAGTTATGATTTCGCTCCTTTTCGCCTGCATAAACGACGCGAGTCAACGGGTAGGTTAAAGAATTCAGGGAAAAAAGAAAGAGACTTCGGTTGCGTCATACCGTAATCCGTTAATATATGCTTATTTAGTGCGTGATGAAAACGAAATCGGAGAAAGAAGAATTCGGACGCATCGAGTGGCTTTTGCGGTAAATAAATGCATCTTTTCAATGTTATAAATAAAGTGTATAAAATAAAATGAACCTCTCGGTCGCGAACCCAGTAGAGAGGATGCTTCAAACAGGAGGCCTCGTAGAAAGCAACGCAAAGCTCGCAGTCTAGGAATTTTTGAAATCAAATTAGAGTTTTTCTTACTTAATAAAACTTTTAAAATAGTAACGGGAAAAAATAAAATCCTTGTTTCCCCTGATTTCCGGGGGATCAAAAGGGATCCTTTCTTTGTGCTCTTCGCGCGAATATAAATGGCGTATATTTGGCTTCCGGCTCGAGATCGAATAAAAGTAGAGAAATTACAAGCAGTGCTAAGAATTCACAATTTGTTGTAGGTTTTGCTCGCTCCTGGGGTTTGACTTTTTAGGTAAACCGAGGAAAGTCAATACCAAGTGCCCAAGACGAAACCCAAATGGAGTCAGTGCTGCCGCTAATCAAAAATTATGGCAAGTAAACATAAAGTTTCTAGTTCTTCTCTAAGACGAAATGGAACAAAGAATTTAAATAAAACAGTTTAATATTAACAATAAAAAACAACAACCGAACAAAAGTGAAACCACAAATAATGACGTACATATAGCATTGTCGTCGTCTGCGTCGAGGTCGCTTCCACTCACCCGATTCCCCAGTGTCGCATACTTTTCGGCTGGAACTGCCTGTTAGTTTTTTTTTAATTCCTACAATATGCTATAACAAGCAAAGCACATCTGTTCAGAGACAGAGAGAGAGAGAGAGAGAGAGAGAGAGAGAGGCAGAGACAGGCAAAGAGAGAGAGAGAGAGAGATGCAGAGACAGGCAGAGAGAGAGAGAGAGAGAGAGAGAGATAGAGACAGAGACAGGCAGAGAGAGAGAGAGAGAGAGAGAGAGACATTGCCAACCTGATATCTCCTCAATCTTGGCGAATAGATGCTCGTTGTACTCGGGAGGGATGACACGAATCGCCCGCCTCTCAACATCAACAACAATGTGGTAGACTTCTTCCTGAAATTAATTGAGATCAAAATAAATTAATTATAATAAATTACCAGGGAAATAATTAACATTATAGTTTAATACTTATTAACAGGGATCTCAAAATTATTATAAGTAAATATTGTGCTCTTATTTGTGTGGTCCAAGAAAAAATAAGCAAAAGTCATGACTTTTTGGAACCAAATTCATGGGAAAAATTTAACCGTTAAAAACAAAATAATAATATTTAGTAAAACCATTTATAATATCACATTTAAATAAGTTCTATATTATCATTTATATAAATAAAAAGTTACCGGCACTGGAACATCTTCAGCTGCCTCTCCATCCACACTCTCTTCTTCGTATAATCCAAGCGATGTCGCCTGACTCTATAAGTACTGTATCCTCTTTTTCTTCTTCATTCCTATGTCTACCGTACCTGCTATTTTGGCACGAAAAAAGATAAAATCTTGAAACTTAAAGAAAGGAAAACCTTCAAGATCGTAATGAAAAAATTATTTACGTTAGACGTAAACAAATATTACTAGAAAATGAAGCTATAAATTGGTTACGTTAGTAGTCGACGGATGCTGGGTGTATTCTGGAGAGGCGTAAGCTGCAAAATATTCGGCATCTCGCTTCCCGCCCCCTACAGCTGAACTCTCCGGGCTGTACTCTCTGCAGTCATTTAACCAATGTTCGAGGTACGTAAGTAAAAAAAGCGTGATAAATTATGAATAAAAACGCGTGTGGTCTCCAATAATCGTCCGACAGTCTCTTAAAACTTCGCCGATCATTGGAGGGAGGGGGGGGGGGTTAACGTCATTTCTAACAAAAAACAACCATACTTTTAAGGCCGAGTCTTCATAGAAGCGCCTTACAATTAATAGAGAGAGAGTGTGTGTGTGTGTGTGTGTGTGTGTGAGAGAGAGAGAGAGAGAGAGAGACTGACTCGGCATGGTCCTCCTCTCCGATCTCTTCTTCCTGTTCGTATCCAGCCCCTCTTTCCTCGTCTGCTTCTACCCTCTCATCGACCACTTCATCCACCTCCTCTCCGATGTCATCATCCTCCCGATACTCAACTCCGACCGTCACGAAGTCTTCACTGCCGCTCATTTCTGCGCTGCTCCGGCGCTGTAAGCAAATATATATTGATTTTTGCTTCCTAAGCTTTATATATTTTTCCAACGCTTTATTTAAATTAAATATGGGGTTCCTAAAATAAATAATCTAACAAAAAATGTGGCGGCCTGTTGCACAGTAGCAGAAGAGAGCGTCCTTTAAATACAGCACACTACAAAACGGAATAGGTTTATTTTTAATGTTCCGAACACGCTTTTCCCAACACCCTTCAAAGTTGGAGCCATGCAGCACTCGCAGCAAACTTGTAATGGAACAAAAAAAACGAAGCGGATGTTCCTAAGTCCCCTCAACATAGTTCAGCGATAAGTACCTTGCAGACAACAAATTGAGTTTAAAAAAACTAAAGACAAAGAGTTTAGGGCAACCTTTTCTTTCATTGCCGCTATAAGTCATTCTAGCTAATGGTGGGGCGCATGGGGAAAAAGAAAATAATGTTTACTTCGCGGGCCTCTATACTTCGCATTAATTTGCGATTCCACGAATGGAACAGAACTCAACTTGCGAAATACTAACGGAATGCGGAATGTTCTCCTCTGCGACTTGCACGTCTTCCTCTTCGTCTTCATCGCTGCTGCTGCCGAGGCCGGGAATCTGGTACACGCCGCGGGAGGCCATCCGGCTGGAAGTTTTCAGTTTATTTGCTTATTTACAACAACAACAGAAACGAACAAACGCTTTGCTTACGAACGAAGAAGTTTACAGGAGTTTAATAAAATTCAAATTATGGCAAATCGCTCGGTCACGATAAAACAACGCAAAACACAAAAAGAAAAAGAAAATACACGTAAAGAGATCAGATGTGTTCCCTGCCCTTTTTCTAGTTACGAGCGTTGCTTTCATCGCAGTCTGCGAAGAGTATGGTATGTCACGCTAAGTACGCTCGGTCAGAATTTGCTCGAGAGTTCGAGAGAAAGAGGGAGAAAGAGAGACAGAGAGAGAGACAGAGAGAGAGGGAGAGAGGGAGATAGAAAATGGAAGAGAGAGAGAATGAGTGAAGTTAGAGATTGGGATATTTTCGTGCAATCATGTTTATGCTGGTCAATTAAGCATTCGATTTGCAGTCGATTATGGCAGATCAAGTCGGAATCGTTCATTTGGCGTTCAGACTCATTCATTCTTAAAGCTTCTTTTTACACTTTATCTCTCTTTCTCTCACTCTTTCTCTCTCTCTCATACCTTCAACCCATTATTGTCATCCTTAAGCCTCTACCGGCTCTGGCCATACCCGGCCAGACCGGATGATGCCTATCGGTTATGCTCTAGCGCCTTGCTACATCTTTTCCTTTTTCTCTCTCTCTCTCTCTCTCTTTCTCTCTCGCTCCCTCTCCCCCTTCTCATCTTTCCCTTCTCACTCGCCCTCCTCCACCTCAGTTTAGGACCCCGGCCCCCTCCCCTACAACCTTCCCTTTCATTGCCTGTGGCACAGCTCGAAAGGCTCTCTCCCGATTATGACGTTCTTCTCTCTCCACATGCTTCTATCCGCAAGCGCTGTTCTAATCTTACCGATTACGCGTACAGGTTTGTAATACAGTACGCATTATATCAGTATACATCTTTGCATTGAAAAATTAAACACTATTTATTTCTATGCTTCTGGAGGCATTTTGCAAATGAGGAGAAAAATCAATCAATAATTCTATCAATCGAGATCAGATGCACAACTTTCTGCAATGTTCGGCAACCCGATCCAGGCGGAGAACTGTCAGACGTGGTCCGAGTGGGGCTCATGCGTATGGCTCAAGGGCAAGAACCAGAGGTGAGGGGGACAGAGAAGGGGAGATGGGCAGCGTGTGATAGAGAGAGCGCATGGAAGAAAAAGAGAGAAGGAGAGAGAGACAGAGAAAGAGAGAGAGAGGGAGGAAAGACATAGCAGAAACAGAGAAAAGGAGAGAGAGAGACAGAAAAAGAGAAAGAGAGAGAGAGAGGAGAGAGGCGGAGAGATTGGTGTAAAGATATACAGCTTTGATCAATACTTTACTTGCCAAAACATAGTTACTATGTACATATCAATGCTATTGAGCGATTCGTGTTAGTGTTTTTTCATTTTAGTCTTTTTTTTTTAATACCAAGGGATAAAATTTAAATCAAGTTGTTTCTTACCTATAATTTTTTTACTTAATTCTATCTAGATATTTATATTATTTTATTCACCTATTTCTTTTTTAATAAAACGATTTCAATTTGAATTGAAATTTATACGTTATTTTGCTTGAGATGGCAGCGAAGCTACTTCGATCAACTTCAGCCGGGGCGAAAGGGCTGCAGGCAGCACGTGTTCTTCCGCCTTCTCAAGGACCGATGGGGAGAAGTACTGAGAGAGAGAGAGAGAAAGAAAGAGAGAGAGGGAGAGAGAGAGGGAGAGGGAGAGAGAGAGTGGGAGAGAAAGATGAATATATATAGAGAGAAAGAAAAACATGAAGAGGTAAGGGGAGATATAGAAAAAGATGAGAGAGATATGCGTGGATGTTGCAGGCATTCAACAACTTCTACACGTACCTGCGCGACGTGACCCTGAGTGATGAGCAGTGTGGCCAGTGCTCGTATCAGCAGAGCTGCGGTCGGCAGTGCCACAGACAGTAAAATATTTTGAATTCTGTTATTTTTTATTTGTATTTTTATTGTTTTGTTTTCTTTTTTTTAGATAAAGTTAAATTTAAATTTCAAATCTGCAGTTATCTCAGTTTGAATTTTTCCTCCCAATCCGTGTAACTCGCTTCGTTAGCGGCTTGTCCATTTACCTTCCAATCACTATTTGCAAGCCCTCCTTCTGCCGCCACTCACATACGTGTCTTCTTTCTCTCCTTCCCTCCCTCTCTCTCCCTCTCTCTCTTTCTCTCCCTCTCTCCCTCTCCCTCTCTCCAGTGGCGACGTGTCGGTGATCAACCCGTTGTTCGTGGCGGAGCGTCGCTGCGCGGACGCGGAGCAGTCGTCTGCGTGCGTGTCTAAGTTCACGGCGGGCTGCCGTCTCTGGCCGAATCCGGCCGTCCGCCTTCCCAATGTCACCGAGTCCATGCAGCAGATCATCGACGGTCTCGACTACCTCTCTTGTATTGCTGAGAACAGGTATGGTCATTACTCCATTGAGTCATCGCTTCATAGTTACATACATACATTATATAAATAAATAAATAAATATATATATATATATACAGATATTTATAGATATAATGTTTACGAATATGGATTTATCGATTTATTTTCATTCACAAAAGTTATCGATCGCTTGGCATATCCATCGAGTGTACCTGGGAGAAAGTGATAAGAGCAACAAAAAAAAAACGGTGGAAACGCACACAGAGGACAGAGAGACAGAGAGAAAAAAGGGAAATTCTGCGAATAAAGAGAGAAATACTGTGTGAAGAGGGAGAAGCGAGAGAGAGAGAAGGACGAGAGAAAGATAGAACATAGAGAGATAAGAGTGATAAAGCGAGTACGAGAAGAGAGAATCCATTCCTTCCCGCAGACCTGATGGAGCGGTCTGCCGCTGCTGCTGCCATCCATACACGCCGAATCCAACGACGTTCCAGTGCGAGCTGAAACCATTTCTGAACAATGGCTAATTTGTCCTCTTTCTCCCTGTCTATTTATCTCTTTCTCTCTCTCTCTGCCTTTATTTCTCTCTCTATTTATTGTTTAGTATTATATTTTATATTAGTATCTCTCTCTTCTGTCCCTTTCTTGCCCCATCCATCGTTCTGTGCTTTCGTACATGAAGTGATATTTAATACACTAGCTTTATGTTAATTTATGGAATTAATTATTATATAAATGTAAATGCTTTGAACTTGAAAACAAATATATGATGCACAGTTGTAAATTTGGCATTCACCTACGGTTTTCAGAATAAAAGTGTTTGTTGCTTAAAACCCACATGAATTGACTATGCATATTTTTATTTTCTTCCTCAATTTCTATCATTATAAGCATGAGGCTCGTTCACAGACGACCTCCCAAAGCACTTATCGTGATGAAGAAGCTAATATGCATACAGAATTGGTACCAATCATCGTTATAAAGACCAAACTATTGGGTTGTTTCTCTCTCGTGTCTCTTTATCTCTCTCAATTTCTCCCTGTTCTCTCTCTCTCTCTCTCTCTCTCTCTCTCTCTCTTCTCTATTCTATCAATCTTACCCCCAGACAACACATTCACACATGAACAGACGCCCAGGCACGAAAACTTTTTCATCGCAATAAATTGCTGTCCCTTGTCTGTTTACCATTCCATGCCACCAGAGCGCAATCTTTTGCTTGAATGCTCCACAGGAAAGGTGCGGTGCCCGAGGCCCAATGGGGGGGGAGGGTAGCAGGGCAATTTTTCCCTTTGCTGTGCTGCATTTTTGCCTGCATTGCACAAAGAAATTTTCCCATTTCTCTCCTTTTTATTTTCCAATCTATCTTTCTACTTCGATTGCTGTCTTCTGTTTCTTCTCCATGCCTTATGTCTCTCTCTCTCTCTCTCTCTCTCTCTCTCTATCTATTTCGCTCTCTCTATCTCTCTCTCTCTCCCTCTCCTTACCATTTATTTCGTTCTCTGAAATAGCAGCCCCGTCTGAAAGAGCACTGTCGTCGTCTTCCAGCCAAGCAGAGTGGAAAGGAAAGGGGGCTTTCACGCTGAATTGGATGGAACACTCCTCCCCCTCCTCGCGGTCCGCCTCCGGATTAGAAAGACTCCCGTATACCCATGAGGGCCGGAGGCCATTTCGTTTCCCCCTCTCTCTTTCTCTCTCTCTCTCTCTCTCTCTCTCTCTTTTTTTCTCCCTTTCTCTTTATCTCACCTCTTTCTTTATCTATCCCTCTCTCTTTATCTTTCTCTCCCTCACTCTCTCTTTATCTGGTCCTCTCTCTTTATCTCTCCCTCTCTCTCTCTCTATCTCTCTCTCTCTCTCTCTCTTTCTCTCTTTCTCTCCCCCTCTCTATATTCATCTCTCCTATCTCTCTCGCTCTTCATATCTCCTATATCTCTCTCTCTCTCTCTTTATTTTCTGTACTTCCTACTCTCTTCCTCTCTTTCTCTCTCACCATCACTACGTCACATTCAGAGCCAACTTACATATCTCTCCTTCCAACCGCCTTTTTTGCGCAATTTCCATCAATCCCTCTTTCATTTGCCTTCGTTCTTCTGTATACTTATTAAGACTCTTTCTCTATTGTCTCTTTCTCAGTCCCTCTCTCTCCCTCTCTCTCTCTCTATCTCTCTCTCTCTCTCTGTATCTCTCTATCTCTATGTCTCTCTCCAACATTCAATCATGTGCAGTGCATACCAACAGGGTCAGTCGTAAGACATCTGGCTGACAGTGATGAAATGAAGTTGGTTGGAACAACGACTCAAGGCACGGTGGCTCTAGGAGACGGAGAATAACCACACAGAAGTTTAGGAGGTGCGAGAGAGAGACAGAAAAGAAATGAGAAGAGAAGAGAGAGAATGAGAGGGATACTGAAAGAGAACGATAAAGAGAGACTCAGTTGTTTTATCTTTTAATCAGACGTTCTGCGACCGGAATCCAGCGCCGTCCCTGTCGGAGCCCTTGTGTCATGCAAAAATGTCCTTCGTCTGCTGTGTACTTCATTCATTGTTTTATGCGCTTTATTTTGTTTGTTATGCAATAATTTCTGTTTGTCTTGCTCGAATAAACATTTCAAAACATTTCACATGCACGTTAACGTAAATATAAATAAATATATGAATGCCTGCTGATTGAATCAGGATTTGGGAGAAGAACCGTCCAGTAACCTTCTCTATCTACTTCTCCTTCACTCTCTCTCTCTAACTTCCTCGCTATCCTTTTCTTATATTCGTTCTCACTTCCTTTCAGGTATTGTTTTGTAGTCTCTCTCTCTTTATCTCTCTCTCTCTCTCTTTGTCTTTCTCACGCCTTCCTTTCCTGTATTGTTGTGGTCCACGCTCGCATGTCTCTCTCTCTCTCTCTCTCTCTCTCTCTTTCTCTCTAGCTATTTCACTTTTCTCTCTCTCCTCTCCCCATGTTTCTCTCCCGATTTCGACATCCGCTGGTCATTTGGCAGTGCTCCGTGTGAATGGAATTGTACTTACTCGTTTGCCTCTGCTTTTTCCTCTGGGACTGCCCTCAGGCAGAGTGGGTTCACCCTTTGGCGAAATGTCCATCTTCTCATTACGCGCTGTTGTCGACGTTCCATTTCCATTCCCATTTCCTTTTGTCTCTCTGCCTCTCTCTCTCTCTATTTCTCTCGCTCTCTCTCCATCTCTTCCTTCCTTCCAAATAAGTGTTCATCATCCATAGATCCGTGCCTTCCTCTATCCTCCTTCTGAGCCCTTCCTTCAGAGATGATAGAAAGCAAAATAGATTCTCGCTATGTAGCCCTTTTGCATGTGCGTTCCTTTCTCTTCTTCCTTCCGGGGGGGGTTCGCCTCAGGCCATTCGGAGCAACCAGAATGAATATGTGAAGGAACAGTGCACGGCTGTGGTATGATTCACGAATAGTCTCAGAAAAAGCTATTTGTATTTTAAAGAGGAAAAGAATGAGAAGGAAGAAGAAGTAGTAGAGATGATGTACAAGAGCCTTCAAGGAAGAAGGCACAGCTGTGAGATATGTTGTTAGTGTATGTATGTACAACGTATAATTACATCAAGAGAAAAGAAGAGAGAAAGAGAAGAAGAAGAAAAGATGAAGAGGGAGAGAGATAGAAAGAGAACAACTTTTGAACTAGTAGAACAGCATTGGATAGTGAATGAATGACTCGTTGGCCAGATAGAAGAAAAATAGGAAAAAAGGCAAAGTAATAGAGTGGATTGAGACGAAATTGTCCAGGCCACGTTGGACGTTTGCATTCTGTTCTCCCATTTTTTTTCTCATTCTTTGCCCTCTCTCACTCGTTCTCTCTTTCTCTCTTTGCTCTCTTTTTCTCACCTCTCGCTCTTTCCCTCTCTCTCTCTCTTTCTCTAGTCCCCTCTCTTTTCTCTCTTACTCTCTCTCTCCTTTGTGCCCTCTCTCTATCACACCCGCCTTCTTCGTTGAGAAGCTGTATTACTCCGCCCCAGGGGGACCATGGGAGGAGCTCGGATGGGAAGGAGGCAGATCTCTAAGAGAGGAGGGAGAAAGGGGAAAGAAAGAAAGACGAATTGAATAGAGAGAGAAACAGAAAGAGAGCGAGATAGAATAAAAGGGAGGGAGAGAGGAGCACTGAAGCCTCGTCCTCCACAATTCACTCCACACTTTCCCCCCTCCTCAGACAGTCCTCAGGCATGGCTGACCAGGGAGACACCAACTCGGGAGCGATTAACGGCACGCCGGCAAGTCATTTAATACTTAATTTATTTTTAAATCTAAAATATTTTATTTTACTTACAAAACTTACTAACTAAGCTCATATTTACAATTAGCAGTTAATATACATATAATGATTTTGTTTTCCAGACAATAAATAATTGTTCTTTTAAAAAGCTTGAAGCACATAATGCCGGAAATATTTCAGTATCCGGGATATTTCTTATCTGCTTTTTTTAAATCCCTTTTTCAATTATACACATGCATATGTACTTAACATTCAATAGAAATTAAGAATAAGTTACACCATTTAGAGTGCTTTCAGCACTTGAAGCATTATGAAATCTATAGATCATAACAATCATATAAACCTTCCAAAGGATATCTCATTGATAATTGACAAACCATAGGATTAATTAATTTAAAGCTATCTCATGCTAAGTCATCAACGTCCACTTTTCTTTGACATTCTCTTCTGGCACATGCAAAAAATACTTGACAATTTTCTGACTTTTGTTGCCACAATATACCCTATGCAAAAGCTTCCAAAAAAATCTAGTGTAAAAAAAATTCTATGTGAACTAAATAACTCCATTGAGAGGCCTTTGTAGTGCCCCTTGGTGGGTTTGGAAGCCGACTCATGCCCCGGGGGCCGGCCACATTAGGGCCCGTCCACAGCAATATTGGGAACAGCCCAAGCTTGTCACTTGCAAGGTCAAAGTGTGAATTCATGTCAGAGTCAGAAGCGCCCTTTTCTGAGCACTCTTATTTTTTCTTAGACTTTTCCGAGGCCAATATGTGTCGGCGAACGGATGCTGGGCATGTTCTGCCATTCTCAGGGGTGTCAGGGGGTGAGTGAAAGGAAAGAGAGAGAAAGAGAGAGGGGGAGAGAAAATGAACAGATAGATGGTACAAAGAGAGAGAGGGAGCTTGAGAGATAGAGTGGGCGAGAGAGAGATAGAAGGAGAAAAAGAAGGAATAGGACGTCTGTTGGATTTAGAAAGAGTTCTGTCCCGTCTTGCTCTTGTCAGTCGCAGACTAATGAAATTCACGTGTACTTGCTTCTGAATATCTTGCAGTCGAACTAACAGAGAGAGGGAGAAAAAGATCGAAAGGGGAGAGAGGAAGTTTAAGAGAAATAGGGAGAGAGAGAAAGCAATGGAGAGGAAGAGGGAGAGAAAGAGTGAGAGAGAGAGGGGGGGGGAAGCGAGGGAGCGAAAGAGGATTAGAAGGAGGGGAGGGATATAAAGAGAGTTTGATGGAGAGAGAGCAAGGTACACAGAGAGGAGAAGGAGGAATGCATAAAGATTAAGAGCTTCAAAGAGTTCGTGGAAGATCATTTTGGCCATTTTTTTAGTGCTTTCACATACATACAAGCTTTCTATGACATCTTTAATTGTAGGGCATCGACATTCCGCACAAGAAAACCAATTATATTTCTTGTATTTTTCTAAAACCAAAATAGTTAAACTTTGTGTATGCTTCTTCCCTCGCTCCATCTCTCCAATCTTTTTCTCTCTGCATGTCTTTCCTTTCGCTCTCCCCCCTTTTCACTCTCTCACACACCCTCTCTACTTTCACTCTGAGGAGACAAGATGTCCCGGACACTCGTGAATCGGTGGCGCTTGATGAATGCTTGGCAGTGGTCGACACCGAATGTTTGGCTGGTCTATCCCTGGGGACGTCTATGGGCACGAGAAGGGGGGAGGGAGAGAAAGAAGGAAAAAGATGGGAGAGAAAGTGCGTTGCGAGAGAGAGAGTGATGAGAAATAAATGAGATCGAAATAGCGAGAGAGAGAGGGAGAGAGAGAGAAGAGTCCGTTATAGGATTCCTACCATTGTGACCAGATTCCCGAGGCAGCCTCCCACCGGGCTAACGTTGAGATAAAATGAGCAGGATTGCAAGTAGTCAACATTGTAATGGCGTGTGTGGGGCTGATGATCACCCTCTTTCACTAGGGCACCGAACCTAGCTCCCGCCGCGGACCCCCTTGGGGCTGTGCGTTTACGCAATTTCCTCAGTAGCGTCGTATTCGGGCACTCACTCCGACTACGTAGTACATGTAACAGAAGAATGAATCAAACTTCCTCTCCTCTCTCTCTCTTTCGACCTCTTGATCTCTCTCTCTTTCTCTCTCTGCGTTTCTCTCTCGATGTTTCGCTCTCTCCTCTTATGTGATTTCACAATGACGGCGAGTCAACCATCTCAAAAGACGTGTCGTGTGCTTGGACAATGACACCATAAGGAAAAGCAACACTGGTAAGTGATGAATGGGGATGCCCCCGGAGAACAACTAAGAGGTCTCAAAAGAAAGTCTCGTCTACTTCATCAATCCTCTTTCAGAAGAAGTCAGAGAACACGCAGCAGCGTCTCTTTGGCGAGCAGAATGCACCGACCACACCGAAGAGAGTTAGAAAAGTTTATCATCTCTCTATCTCTTTCTCCTTCTTTCCTTGTATGTTTCTTCCCCTTAGTCTCTTCCTCTCTCTCTCTCTATCCTTTTCCATCCCTCTCTTTTCTGTCTCTCATTCATTCCCTCTCTTTCTCCTTCTCTCCCTGTCTCTCTCTCTCTCTCTCGCACTCGTCATACGTGTACTTTCAGGTGACTCCCACCTACAAGTCTACCATCTTCAACTCTGACGACATTCCGCCACCACAGCGGACTCCGAAGAAGACGATTCGTACGATTGGTCAGATATTTCCGCTCTCTAGTTCTCTGTCTCTCTCCCTATGTTTTTCTCTCTCTCTCTCAATTTTTTAATGTTAGTTCTCTCTCTATCGCTCTCTTTGTCTATTTCTCCCTCTCTTTCACTCTCTCTACTTTTGCTTGCCACTTCAGCTTGAGTCTCAATCGTATGAAAGCGCCTTTGTTTTTCCTCTTCTGGAGCTGTTGTGTGGAGGTTGGCGCATAAATTGCTCGCCAGAGGCATGAGAGAAGGAAACAAGAGAGAAAGAAAGGAAACGAAAGAGCGAGGGATAGAGAGAGAGTACGAGAGGCAACAAGAGAGAGAGAGAGAGAGAGAGAGAGAGAGAAAGCGAAAAGGAACGAGGGGAAGAAAGATACAAGAGAGACAGATATAAGCGACGGCAAGGAATAAGAGGAAAGCTAAAGGAAGGGCCTGAAGAAAGGAAGAGACAGCTGGAGATGGAATATGTATATGCCTAATGGATGTAATGAATTGCTGCATACGGTGGATGCGCCTTATTAGTCCTTTGGAGAAAGCCGAAATCGTTAACATTTGCCCATTGGATGTAGAGTGAGAGAGAAAACGAGAAAAAAGAGAGAATGGTTATGAGAGAGCATGATAGAGAGAGAGTGAGAGAGATAACGACACAGGGAGAGATAGAGAAAAAGAGAGAGAGAGAGAGAGAGAGAGAGAGAGAGAGCCGGAAACAAAGGGCCAAATTATATAGGAAGAAACGGAATGAGACAAGTGCGGAGGACAGCATAAAAGCGTGCTTCTTATAAACTTAAATGAGCTTTATTTATTTATTTATTATTTATTATTAGGTATTTTATCAAGAAATAAATTTAAATATCTAATTATTTTAGAGCGCAACCCAATCACTGGTGAAGTGAAATCTTCGCCTTCTCATCAGCGAGTCTCTGTCTGATTCTCCGTAGAGGCAGCAAAAAGGTCTAATGATTTGTACATTTAAATTTAAATTTTTAATTAAAAATTTATTCTTACTTGGCTATATGCTAGGCTCATTTTAGTGCAACAGTTCAGATGTCGTAGATACATATATCTATAGATAATCTACGTTTTACTGTAGAAACACGTTTAGAAAAATAAAGCAATGAAAATATGTTAAAAATGACATGACCTTAAAGCATTAAAAATAATTAGATAAAAGAAATTGCATCTTTTAGATTCGCATTCGGCGTGGCAATTAGAAGAATGAAAAAAGAGTTTAAAACGGACATGACTACAACGGTTTTCACCACCGCCGCCGCAACGAAACATTCCACATGAAAATTTTGCAACAATTTTTTTTATCTGAAGATTTTATTCTAGCCCCCAATCTTTTTTCTTCTAAAACATTGCTGTATAATCTTTGTTTTCTGCTAGATCCAGCCTGACATTCCGACTTTCCCCACGCTACAATTCCTATCTACGCATTACATTTTTCTTGTATTTATACATGTAAATCTATGTCTTTTTTTCATTCTTGTATGCACATTTAAAATCTTGAGAGTATGAATAGTTTGTGCATTTTGAAATAAAAAGTAACATTAATACATCACTTGATAAAGTTTTTTTTGGTAAATAAATGGGCGCAAATGGTGTGGCGAGAGATCTGTATGTGACTTCTTTCATCGCCTCTTGGAGTCATTTCAAGTACATAAAGGAAGAGAGAGAGAGAGAGAGAGAGAGAGAGAGAGGAGAGAGAGAAAGAGAGAGAGAGAGAGAGAGAGAGAGAGAGAGAGAGGGCGAGGGCGGAGAAATACAGATCGAAAGAGACAGCGAATGAGAGAGAGAGAGACCAGGCTAGAGGGACAGTGAGACAGCAAGATCGAGGGAACAAAGGAGACGAAGAGATCGTATCACGAACATCATATAGACAGGAAGGACTTTTGAGAGAACAGTGTAAATCCTATTTTTGGTCTCATTTCGTCTTCACCTGTTCTATCTCTCTCTCTCTCTCACACTCTCTCTCTCTTTTTCTCTCTCATCGACATTCGTTATATGAATCTCTCACTATCTTCATCACACGTTATATCTTTTTCCTCGTTCCTTCTCTCTCGCTCTATGTCAGTCTCTTTGTATTCCCCTTTCGTTGACTTTCACTAGCGTTGCCCTGTTCTCTTGGCCTTCATCAGTGAAAAGAAACAGTGTCTTGACAACGAAGAAACCTCTTATTGCAAAACTTTGCTGCAGTGTCATAAATATGTGTAGACAAGTGTGGTATAAACAAATTTGTGTGCTGCTGTATGAAGAAGTGATTAGTACAAATTATAAAGAAATTAGTTTTAAAAATAAGTCCATTTGGAATTCGACAAACTCTACGCTTTTTTTCCTACATTCTTTTTCTATCATGGTGAAAGGGTTCGAGTATTCTTTTATTGTTACCAATTTATGCCCATATGCTGTTGTCGTCGTTCCAACTCGCGAAGTGCCCGTGAAAACTTGCTAGTCTAGCAAAAAGTACTTTGCTTTCTAAATGTTAAGTGCAACGTCGACTATGTTTTACATGCTTGAGGCTTGAGTAGCTCCGCCACTTGTTTACTCTAAGAATGTACTGAAACATACGAAACATACAAAGTAAGCGTATTGCAAATTTTGTTCTGGCTTATTTGAGTTAATGTGCGGTCACCTAAGTAAGTAGCTGTACTTAATCCCAAGTACTTAAGTTTATTTTCGGTTTCTCGCTGCTGGTGTGACCAATTGTGCTGTATCTCATGAATATTTAATGAATATATATATTTTGCCGTTTGCGTACGATCTTTTTGCTAATTAGTAGCCTTACGTCATCTTTAGTGCTAAGAAAGTGTTGACTAATCGTAAGGTAGATGATCTGGAGGTTTCTACGCCGCCGTCGCTGGGCTGGCTTCCGCTTTTGTCGTACAGACGTCTTCTACATTGCGCTGTTCTTCTTTGGCTTCTTCTTCATCTCCACCCACTTTGGCGGCGGCCCGTACTCTGACGCCCGCGCCATATCCAAGGCTTGTACCCTCCCCCCCATTCACCTTTCAGAAAAAGAATAATTAGAATAAAAACCCTACTGACTTTAGAATGGTTTAAATTATTCTTGTTGCAGGCCCTGACGTTTTCATTTTTTCATTTCTAATTTGAATAACTAGCTAAACTATTCGCGTTAAGCGTTCGAAAATCCTCCATTGTTGGCTCCACGGTTTTCGATATTCCCGACACGAAATGAAATTGCCTTCCATATTCCTTTTTAAACCTTAGTTAGGAAAAGAAAGAAAGGAGGTATCTTGGCACCTAGTCAAAGAGATTCAGAGAACTCGTGAATAATGAAAGGAGGAAAAGTTAGGAGTGCCAAGAAGTTCAATCTGATTTGGAATTAAATAATGAAATCATCATGGTCGACAAGCCTATGCCTTAACGATTCGAGATGACTTTTTCAGCCACCGAGGGCCGAGCCTCCTCATGTTCTATCGCCGCTTCCAAAGCAAGGATACGAAGTGAAGCACGAAGAAGAAGCGGAAATGGGGGCGGAGAAGGAACAAGCCGAGCGGCAGCCGCAGCACGTGCAGCCCGTGCTGAAGAGACCACACTCGCCGCCAGCGCCAGGGGTTCGCCCTTTCATCCAATGATTCACTTGCCCGCGCCCTCCTTTTACTTTATTCACTTGCACTCCAGGCCGGGGCGTAGAAAGCTAATGGTATTCTTCACTTCACATTTATGGGGGGTGCACAAGTCGCGTTCAGCAATACGTTTATGTCTCGTGAAAACTATCCATAAATTATAGAGAAGAAAGTTCCGGCGACTGCTTCCTCCCTGACATTTTCTTTGAATTAACAAGAGGATATCAAAAACCCTGTTTTGGCGCCGGAATGAGGCTGTTGTGATTTTCTCCATTTATAAAATCCACTTAATCCTCTCTTTCCACTGCTTATGAACTTCTGTCTTGTTTCCAGGCCGACGTGTTTATCCAGCCAGTTCAGCCAGTGCAGCCTCTCGCTCGCTTTGCCGGCGCGCCAACTCCGAAAGTGACGTAAGCGTGCACTAGCTGATTCTCCCGGTTTATGTTAATTATTTTAAAGTATGATGTTTTTTTTTGCAGGAAAGGTAATCGCCATGCGGCATCAAGCGGAATTCTAATCAACGGTCAACCGTATCCGAAGCTCACACCGGCAGGCAACTTTGTACCGCTGCGAAGAATCGTTCATCTAGATTTGAAAGGAGCGCCACCTAAGGTTGGTTAAGGTGGGAGAAAAGTTCAAAAAAGATTATAAACAAAATCTTCATTAAAGACAAAAATAAATGAGTTCTTTTTACAGTATCCACGTAGCTTGCATTTTACCGTAAATTTGTATCAACGTCCCTTATAGTGCATCTTGAAAAACAGGCAATTAAAGCGGCCTTTTGAACCATGTAGGTCTCAACAAAGATGTTGTTCAGTTGTATTCGAGTAGAGCAAATTGTGTAGCCCACGCAGGGTTAATGCGTACTATGTTAACGCTTATTCCTTTCTTGGAAGTCTCTTCCTAAGGGGTTCAGAATGATAGTCATGAAAGATTAATTGAAAAACGTGAAGAGTCACCTTTTCAGTGAGAATTTTTTTTTAAAATTTAATTCGCTAATGCCCAGAAAAAAATTAGTGGCTGACTGCGTCATATGTAGGCGAAAATCTGTAGTCGCCACCTTTGATGCATGTTCTCTCAAACTCCATTTCGGACCATGAGTTCACGCTTTTGTATGCTTCAAAATATAACAATTTTTTTCCATTTGCGGCTGCTAAGGTTTTTTTTTCACTAATGATAAAAGCTGTGTTGGCTTTTATAAAGGTATACTTGAACAGAATATTACTGAATTAGTAGAATAAAGAGCTGAATTTTTTGTTGTTAATTTGATTCATATTACTGTTAACAATTTATTTAAATGTATAAAACTTCTTATGTTAAACTAAGGCGTCCGTCTTCACGGAGATCTTCTTTCTGCTGAATCGCATGCGAGCTACGGGAGTGCTAATAGAATGGGAAGACATGTTCCCATTCCAGGGCCGACTCAAGGATGCTGTCAACGGGAATGCATATTCAATGGAAGAGGTATTTCAATATTAATTATTAAATCAGATTTAAAATAATTATGCCGGAATTGAATATGATTTTATTTAAAAAAAAAACTATTATTTTGCTAACCGGACATCGGTGTACAGTGATGATGAAAAAAATATATTTATCATTAGCCGAGTTTGCGAAGATCCACAGTGCAAGTTATGGTAGGGTGAGCTACCGAATCGAGAAAGGTTTAAATTTGTGTTTATGCTGTCTTGTTGACGTGAAGGAGCGATGAAATGTATTTTTTCTATCATAAAATGGAATGTAATCGAAGAAGAATTTCTGCAGGCCTCTACCATGCTCCTTTTGTCCCTTTTTGTTTATTCTTTATGTCTGTTTCTTCTAAATGATGATAAATGAATATGTTTGAGGTTGAAATGATTCTGAGCGAGGCACGCAAGCATCATCTCGAGATCATTCCACTCGTGCAGACATTCGGTCATCTCGAGTGGATTCTCAAGCTGGAGAAGTTTAGCCATCTTAGAGATGACCCGAGGACCCCGCAGGTTATTCTTCTCATTTCATCACAACTTATTTTTTTTTATCTCGTGCGATTTGAAGACCAAATTGTATGGTATAAAAGTCGAATTTAATTTCATTTATTTTCTATGTAGGTTATTTGCATTGGAAAAGACGAAGCATGGGAAATGCTCCGAGAGATGATTGATGAAGTCGCGGCAGTTCACTCCAAGTACGGCATGAACTACTTCCACATTGGAGCGGATGAAGTCTTCTCGGTCGGTTTATTGTATTTATTTATCTATTATCGCACATGGGATTAATGTTTCGATGCGACAGCACCAATATGAAAGGAAGATGTCGTCCGTGTAGAATATGGTATCTTCTTCGTCTTCTTTTTTCATCTTGATATATATTTTTCTTTTATTTTATATAAGGGAATGACGTTTCTCTAAATTTTTATTTCCACAATTCAGAGTTTTTTTTACAGTTTATTTTAATGGTTGGTTCCCATTTTCTTTCGTCAGTGAACTCACCCAGATAGGCAAACCAATAATCTGTTGTATGCGTATGTACAATGCTAATAACATTGATTTAATATAAATATAGTTACAATGATGCTATTCCAGCTCGGCACTTGCAACGAGACGGCTGCACTCATGCGGCAGCACGGCGGTTCACGGGAGAGAGTGACACTCTTCCACATTGCACGGGTTGCCGAGTATGTCAAGTGCAAGAAGAGGAGGGAAGGTGGAGGAGCAGGAGAAGGCAAGGGAGGAAAGGAGGAGAAGGGTTAGCACTCTTCTATTGTAAGACAGGGAAAGACATTTATTGATAATATGAATAAGACGTTATCAATTTGTCTCCATCCCAAAAAACATTGCCTATATTTTATTTTAAACTAGACTCCCTTAAGCTGACCTGAACCAAGATAAAAGGTTGATGTTCAATATTTTTATCTATTATAATGATTCTTTTAATTATTTTCTTTTTTTCTTTGAAAATTAAGCTCCTTTACGGTTGCCTTTATTCATTAAATTGAACCTATTCTTTCTGCAGCCCAGACAACGATGCCGCTCGCATGGCATGATATGCTGGTGCACTCGACGCCTTCTGACATCGCGACATACCGGCTGCCCGAGCTGCTCGAGCCGGTTCTCTGGAGCTACGCCGAGGATCTCGAGCAGTTCCTGCCGTACAGCACGTGGGAGGCACTGCAGGTTAGAAATACAATTTCACTATTATTCAATCGGAAAACATAATAAAAATAATGCAAAAAAAAAGAATTAAATAAAGCAAAAAATGATAACTTGAGCCCTTCCCACGCGTCTGGGGCTCGTCGGCATGGAAAGGAGCGGACGGGCCGATGCGCTTCCACTCCCGGCCCATCCACTACATTCGCAATCACGAGTCGTGGACTCGGCAGTTCACTCGTGTCTACAAGGACTTTGAAGTTGTGCAGGTATGGATGGATTAGATGGATTACTGTAGAAAGACAAGGGCTACTATTGAAAAGTGACGTTAAAAGAAAAGATGAAGGGTTATAGTTTATATAGATTATTGTTTATTTTTTTATTTGTTTTTCCCTTTCATTAGTCAATGAATTCTCTTGACACAGATTTTTCATGGTAATTTTTTACATCGACTATAACTAAATTTTAATTGTTTAAAATTGTTCTTCTGTAATTTAAAATAGTTTCTTTTTTTAAATTTAAAATCATTTACAAATTTTAAGTATAAATTGGATAGGGACTGATCATGACTGGCTGGTCTCGCTACGATCACTTGGCAATCCTCGCGGAGACCATTCCCGTTGGTATTCCGTCCCTCGCCATGAGCATGGAGACTGTGATCGAGGCTCGGCCGATGGGTGGTGCGTTGTCTGCTGCAGTTCTTACTATTTCTAAAAGTAATAGTAATCTGGTGTAAATTTGCAATTGTGAAAATTGGTATATTGGCGCGGGGGTAGAGTGTAGTTATTATATTTCGGTGACCGAGTGTTCAAAATCGAAATTTGGCATAGGACTTCGAAACTCCTGGCTTAGGAAAATAGTTAGCAAGTTGTCAGTTGTCTGAATATTTAATCGATTCGTCACATCGTGACAAAAGGTTACGGTATGCCCGGTGGAAAATTCCGGAACTTTCTAAGGGAGAGTACCCTCCGTGTATTGGTGCTATTTTATAGTTTGTTTAAATGGAAAGCGATAAAAGTTCTAGAGAGAGGAAACAGTTGAAATGTATAAGTTCTGCAGTGTTAGCTTCTGATTTTATGGGAAATGTGCTTCTTTTTTCTATATAATGAAAACACCAAAAATTAATTTTTTTAATTGGCATTTATTGTGTGGAGTCATTTGGATAAAATTTATGTGATTAATCCGAGTCTTAGTTTATGAATAAGAAAAATTTTTATTTCTATATTTATTTACTTATCTGCATCGGTTAAGTTAAAAGTTACACAAATAGTGAAAAGAGAAAATATTTCGCACTACGTTGAAAAGATTGGTGAATGAATAAAAGTATATATATATATATTTTTTTTCTTCTAAATCATGAATTTTGTTCAGGTAAGTACCCCTTCACCGAAGAAACTCTTCAATGCACGGCGCCCTTAGATGCCGGATTTGCCTACGGATGCACTTTCCCGGGAAGAAAGGTCATTTGTTAAACCATTTTTGTTAATGCAAAATATATGTTTTTTTTCCCTTTTGTCCTTCTCTCACTCTCTCTGCTATCTCTCTCCTTTTTTATTCCCTATCTTTGTCTCCATCCGTTTGTTTCGCTTCCTGTTATGCAGTTTGAGTTTCTCTCTCTCTTTCTTCTCTCTTCTCTCCCCTCTCTTCTTCCTCTCCTCTCCTCTCTCTCTTTTTATATTCAAGCAAGCTCTCTGCCAGGTGTACGAGCTGGTGAACAGCTGGGAGGGTCAGCGGCGGCAGCTGAAGCAGTACGCCGAGTCCGATTTCGAACTGCAGGGATGGCTGTCCACCGGGCACGCCGAGAAGTACGCCTTCTCATCGGCAATGTACATTCAGGCAGGAAAAGTTTTTTCTTAATTTTATATGTAAACATATTTTTTTTAATTATGAAATCTTACTTTTGTAAAAAAAAAAATAAAAATAAAGTAACTTTTTTGCTTCAGAAAATTGAAGGTTCGCTTCGAGTTAAAGAATTTTTGTCTATATTGGAGCCTTTATTTTTTATCAGTTATTTTTTGTTGTTGCAGAAAATCCTGCCCTTCCTGGAATACTATGAAGCGCCGGTCGAACGCCTCGTCAAAGATCTACGTCGTGAAATGGGCCAGATCTTCTACGAAGATGCTCTCGACGAATTCCTGGAGACTTACATCGAGGAAGATTTGATGTTCCTCAGACGGAAGATTGCAACTGCCAAGAAGATTCTGGCCAGGACCACCTTTGAGAAGAGACCGTTTGTGAAGAAGCGGCCTGACCTCTAGGTGAGCGCAGGTCCTCGTGTGAGACCTCTCTTCTAGTACGTAGTGGTCCACCTATCTCCCCCCCACCCTCCCCTCTGGCACACCACTTCCAGATGTGTCACTGGCTCCGTGATGAGATTTGGCCTTCGCCCGCGCCTACCTCCTTCCCTCTAGGATTCTACAGTGCCCTGCGAGATTTTTTTGGAGATGTTATAGTTGATGTACGCGGTAGAGCCACCCTAAGGTGTAGGCCAACGTTCACGCCGTTTCACATACTAAGGATTTTCAAGCTGTATTTTTGGCTGGATGGGTGACTTTTATTGGCTTAAGAAAGTTGGCTGTTTGCTATGCACTAATAGAATAGGCTGAGCTGTGCTTTTGCCAGGGTATATAGCAGCTTTTTGGCTTAGTGCCAAATGTGAAATTAAAAGTAGGGTGTTAATTCGTCGAGCAGCTTTCCGCAATTTTGGGTGTAGTGCTTTGGGTCGCTTGTGATACAGGATGCATTCAGTTGTATTGTTGATAATTTATCATTGAAAGTATGTAATTTGCCAAAGAACCGGAGCCGTGAAGTCGACGGTGATGGTATGCTACTATGTCGCCATCATTAAAATCTCTCACTTTCCGTCGCTCGCTTTTACTCTCTCTCTCTCTCTCTCTCTTACTCTCTCTCTCTCCCTTTCTCTTTTTCTTTCACTTTTTCTTTCTCTCTCTGTCTATATTTCATTTGCCAATCCTCATTACTGATGCTCCACACAACAAAACAAATATGCCTTCAGGTATACCCTTAAAGGAGCTCAGACAGCGAAGCTAATAAGAGTCCATGTGAGAAAGAAATTGCCTTTGAACCAATTTACACCTTGTATATTTATAGCTCAGAAGATGTTGACTGTTACAGATTAGCCAAATTGGCCTTGTGTTCATTGTCCATTAAATGGAATCTGTGATTTGTACGAGATATAATATTGATTGATTGGTATCAAAGTAGGCGGTGTCGTAGATCACTATTAATGTTGACTAATGTCACATACTCATAGCATGAAGATAGAGTTTTATTCGTATCTAACGAAAGCTGTTCAAAATATGTAACGTATAACAATGTTAAATGCGAAATTTTTCTACTTTATCTGTCTATTCAATTAATTGACGTCATAATTATCTATCAGTTGCGCATAAACCTTGGAGAAACTGTTTTATCTTTCGCTGAATGAAAGAGTTTTAGGCCACACTTGTGGACAGCTGTTTTCACAGGTTTATATCTTATAACGAAGTACTTTTTAAATAGATTTTCGCTCGCAGTAGTGATCAAGATTATCAAACTGAAAAATTAGTTACAATTTGGAGAGGGGTGATGCATTGCGGATATGTTTTTTTTCGCGCACTTTTTTTGTGCAATGACGAAGTCATAATGTTTTTTATCTTAAGGTAGGAGAAGCGAGGGAAAGAGATGGAGCGCAAGGCGGAGTTGAACGGGAAGACTGTTACTGCGAAGGCGGTTAGGAGATGCTGTTTACTGTTATTTTGTTATAACGATTTTGTAGTTGAATTCGTTGGTTAGGTTTTATTTAAACATCTAAGATGAATTATGTTTAAATAGGAAGTTTTTTATTCTGAAAGGTATGTTGATTCAGACTTCTATGACGATGCAAATATTACCAGCAAAGTATGGTCAGTTCGTGCTAATAGTTAGTTGTGTGTTGCCCGGTTTTGTGTATTGTGCACCCTAATTTTTTTAGTTGAACACCAAAAAAACCAACCATGTGCTTCATTCATTATCTTAATCTTTATGTCTATGTTGCATCATGCACCTATTATATTTTCTTTCTTTCTCTCTCCCCCTCACTCTCTTTTGTTGACACTCAGTCTCACTCGTCATTAATATCTAACGTCCTTACCTTCTTCACTCTGGTTTTCTCTCTCCTTCCCCCCTCCTCCCTTTCTCTCTCTTTCTCCCTCTCTCTCTTTCCTTCTCCCTCCCTCCCTCCCCCTCTCTCTCTCTCTCTCTCTCTCTCTCTCTCTCTTTCTCCCTCTCCTTCTCCTTCTCCTTCTCCCTCTCTCTCTCTCTTTCTCCCTCCCCCCTCTCTCTCTGGACATGTCTCCATCTCTGACTCTCTTCAGCCCGTCGTCTTCAAGTCGATGAACGCCGTCAGTGGCCGTACAGCGTGCGCCTCCTGGGTCAACGACCCGGACTTGCGCTCGTTGCAGCAGAGGCAACTTGTCGGGATACTTCATGCAGCGTGTTGTGATGAGGTAGGAGGAGGGTCACTTTCACTTCTTTCTCTCCTATCTTTTTCTGTCACTATCTCTCTCTCTCTCTCTTTATCTTTACTCTCTCCACCCCTCCTCCCTCTCTCTCTCTCTGCCTCTCACTTCCCTCTATTGGTCTGATTTCCCGTTTGTGTTGTCGCTAGACTTCATTAATCGGTTTTATAATACTCTCTGTAATATAGGACAAAACATAACAGCGAAGGGTATCATAGAACTGATAGAGACAACGAAGAAATGCTAACAACAGGCGTGTCAATGAGATCGCATCTTCTCACAGGTTGAGAACATATTCATCTCTCAAACACCTGTAAGTAAGATGATGTGTAGCTTTTATTTCTCTAAATTTACTAGATCATTTGGTGTCGTGGGAATTTTCAAAATTAATTTCTCTATTAAATGAGGGAATCGAAATGCTCACATAGAAAGAGGCAGCATGGTCAGCCTCATGCTGCCTCTTTCTATATTCTACCTCTCTTCTCTCACCTGATCCCCCCACCCCTTTTGTGAGTCCAACTCTCTTTTCCTCTCTCTCTCTCTCTCTCTCTCTCTCTCTCTCTCTCTTTCTGACCTATCGCCTGCTCTCTCTCCCTCCCTGTAACCTCTCAAGTAGGATTGGCGAAATATGAATGGTCGTGAGCAGTTGAGAAGTAGCAAGAAGTATTCTGATCAGTTGCCTCGGCATCGGATGGCTCAGTTCGACGTTCCACGTGGAACTTGGACTCGCGCAGCCTCGAATTAGACATCCCTCTGCACGTGTGCCCGCTTAATACCTTAAATCATCTTTCATTTCTCTCTTTCTCTCTCCTGCGCGTTCTCTCAAACTATCACGAACTTATAATAAATTCTGTACCTCGACATTATCTTCACTCATGAAGAGGACCCTAGCCGGACAAAGCTCTTTCCGTTGACGCTCACAACGGTAGATTTCTCCGTCTCGTGTTGTATGACTCTGTAGGAAAAGTTGAATCAAATCAAAATCAAATTCTGAATAATACATACCCTGTAGTAGACGCCGTCCTTGTAGCGGAGCATCGGTTTGCCGCGTTTGCTGGGGACCAGCTCGGCTCTCTCGTTCTGTAAACAAACTTAATTAATGAACTTTTTTTTATTTAAAAAGTGTTGAATGTATAAAGTTAGAAATAAAAGGAACACGAACATATCCATTGTACGAAGAGATCGATGACACTTCTTCACGGGGAACAAGAAACGCCGAGGTTGAAGGCCTGACTTCGTCTAAAGACTCCTTTAAATCCGGCTCGTTGTCAGAAACAGTAGGCCGAGGCTGAGCAGGGATTCTCTGTGGAGGATATTGTCGTGGTCGTGGCACTTCTGGTGCAGAGAGAAGCACTCTAGGAAAGGTGACGGGCGTGGTTGTCGACTTGACATCTGCCTCGTCAAGCCATTTACACTGCTCCCCTCTCTCAAGGGCGCGGAAAGGCTGAGCAGGAAGATGCGCAGAAGCCTGTAGAAGTGGAGGCTTCTCTTCCTCCTCCTCATCCTTCCTTCCGACCCTATATTTCTCATTAGCGATTGGTTCCTGGCCGGAGACATCGCTAATCCAGTCGGTCATCTGGACATCTTCATTTCTGTTTTCGTGTGAGAGAGCAGCGAACATCTTTTTCATGTTCAACCTCGTTGCCCTCTTCGCCTCCTTCTCCGCGTTCAACTTGGCTTGCATCATCTTCGACTTATTCTTGTACGGCTGCTTGACGCACGTGTGCTGGCAAAGTTCCTAAATTTAGAGTTAAAAAATGGTTGCACAGTATCTAGGCCAATTTCTAGTACTCATTCCTCATGGTCAGAAGCAAGGGACGAAATTGTCGAATGGTGAAGATATGCTGCCCAACTTTAATCTCCAACAGAATATTCTTGAAGGAAGACACTATTATTTCGCGGTCAAGGTTCATCTTACTTATAGATTTGATTTGTGTGGGAATTCTTTGACTTCGAACGATTACGAGACTTACATTTTTTTTTCTAACCGTGACATGTCGATTGTCCACGAGGATTCGAGCCGGACATTTGTCGATGGTGCGCTGCTTATCGCAACGATAGATGATGCCCCCTCGGGTGCCGTGGCTGCGGTAGAAGAAGTAGTCGTTGAAGTACAGCATCGAGCCGCCGCGCTCGCTTGTTATGTAGACGATCTCGTCAATCTGGACAAGGTTAAGCTCAACTAGGGGTTGACGGTATACGTGATTAAGATACATGAATGCCTCCTCTGTGAAAAGACATGCTTTATCCAGCATGGAAGATATCATTTAGACATCCATTCTTTGATTAATGTAAATGAGAATATGCTAAGATCTATGATGTGAGACACGGAATTATAAATGCTTGAGAAAGTTGGTGAATTACCGATGTCTGTGGCATTGATGCTTCATCTGGTGAGTCGTTCTCAGGAAAGACATTACGATGGATTGGCGTCTCCGGTAAGGTTGGCATCCCCTCATCGACCCAGCTTGCGAGTTCGCAGTCTTCTGATGGCTCGGCTGTGGTGGACGGACTATTGGTGTGTTCACGAGATACGCTGGATACGATAGAAGCGTAGGGATTACGAGTGAGTCCGGCATCCTTGCGCTTCTTCCGTGCCGCAAGCGGAGGATTCTTCTCCTTAGTCGGGGCCTCACCTGTGCACGTGTGATAGCGGAGATCCTGCATATTCATAAAAAGTATGATGTATATTGCAAATAAAGTAAATTATAAAAAGGATAAAATAAATGAATTCTATGTTGCAGTTCTTGTTTCAATCCATCACTTGGTTCAATAAAAAAATTTTGATACAAAAAAAAACTTTAAAAAGCAACTGAAAAAAATAAATATAAAATAACCTTGATATACGTGCCGTCGTAGGTCATCCTCATGCGTCCAACGCATCCTTCTGTGCGTTGCCGCTCACATCGGTAGGTGATGCCAAGCTTCGTCTCGTAGCTACGGTAATAGATGTGGCCCTTGTGGTGGATGACCTTGGCTGCCGGCATGTCAACGCTGCATTGTGCTGTGTTTATCTGGAAGGAAAAATTTTTTCATTGAAAAAATGAACTGTATTTGCAAGACGTTGACTTCAAGAATTAGCGCAAAATATTACGATAGAATTGGACGTTGAAGACGACGAATGCCCTTGAGAATTGGACGTTGAAGACGACGAATGCCCTTGTGGAGAGAGCGGCGGCGGACGACCAAGGATTTCATCGTTTGCATACGCATCGTTGAGCTGCTGCTGAATGGCCTGCTCATCCTCATACTCCCCTCCTCCCTCGCCCGCTCTCTCCGCTGCTTCCCTTCTTAGCTGGCGAAGCTTCCGTGCGGCCCAACTCGCCTTGGCTTCCTGGACCTTACGCTCGTTCCGACCTGGCCAAACGATACACTTGTGTGCGTTGAGTTCCTGAAATCATCAGTTGCAGTAATCTCAAATAGAGCAAGCCTGATAATTTTCTATTTCTAATTTGAAAATTCTATCAGCCGGGCGCAATTAGAAGAAATGCGGCTATAATTACCATACAGGATGAAAATATATAACAAACATCTTCGCCCTAGTTCGGTTACGAATGGTGGATTTTTTAAATGGAAATACACTCTTACCAACTCTAAAAAGTACTGAAATACATCTCTAGCCTGGACTTCTGTGCCGTTGACCGCGACGCGTCCACGACATTGCTCCGTGCGCTGCCTGTCACAACGGTAGATGGTTCCGATCGCCGAGGTGTGGCTCTTGTAGAAGAGATAGCCGTTAAAGTAGAGCATCGTTACTCCTCTCTCGCTCGTGATGAAGTCCACATCACGACTTTTGTAAGGCTGAAAAAAATCGTTTAAATCGTTTTGAAACTCATTTTTAGCAAGGGAGAGCGCTATAAAAAACCGAATTCCTAGGGAATAATTAGAACATTAAAAATCTACTTTTTTTGCCCCCCCCCCAACTAGGATGGCATCAAATAGTGATTTGAAGAAACATACGTAATGTTATACAGTATATTCCTCTTGTCCAGATAAGATACGAGAAGGAAATATTTAATATAGAAAAAAAGAAGAAGCTCATACATGTAGAGATGAATCTTGCCGAAGCGCCTCCTCTTCGTCCCCAGAATTTGGCGCTTCGATACTAACGTCACGGGGAACAATGGATGGTTTGACGTCGTCCTCTGGAAATTGCATTGCCCTCACGCCATATTCAGCTTCATCATACGGTTCTTCCTTCTTGATTTCGGTGGCGGGTGTTAGCTGGTGCAGCATAACTAGAAAAGGCAATAAAGATTTAAAATACCGAGGATATTGAAGTTGCAACCGCTTCGATTAAGGCGGCGCTGAACTTTATGACCGTATTTTAAATGATTGTAAAAAGAAAAAAGAAGGTTAAATAAACATAGTTCACGTTATAAGCAGTCGTAGAGTTGTAAGAGAAAACAAAACGTATGAGCCACATAGAATGAGAATGCTGAGCCAAGTACTAACTAAATAAGTCTGAAAAACGGGCAACATTCGAGAGAATGAGCTGCAAAAAACGTGCTCATATCTGGACCAAGAGTCAATTCTCGCCCTCTGTAAAGATTGACGCGTGGCCTTTTTGTCCTTCTCCCCTTCACATACTGCTGTGCCTTCTCTCACACGCACACCCCCTCTCTCTCTCTCTCTCTCTCACGCTCTAACTGTCACCCTCTTCCTGTCTCTCATTCACCACGTCACTCTCTTCCCAATGCACGCTCTATTGCTGCGACCGCTCTATCACCCATCGATTGCTTCACGGCAGAGACGAATGCTCCACAAAACGCTGACGAGCTCTAACCTCTATCTCCACCCTCTCTGTCTCTCTCTCTCTCTCTCACTCTCTCTCTTTCTTTCTTTCTCACTTTCATTCTCTTTCTCTCTCACACTTTCGCGCCTATCTTGGAGAGCACTGTCTTTTCATCTCATTACCTCAGACCAGGGATGTCCAAAACCAGGCCCGGGCCGGGCCCATAGGGTACGCGGGCCGGGCCGGGCCGGGCCCTACCTTCAAAATTTCGGCCCGGGCCCGCCAAATTAGCAACGGGCCGGGCCGGGCCTATGTAAAAACGGGCCAGGCCCTGGCCCGGCCCGGCCCGTAGGGTATGCGGGCCGGGCCAGGCCGGGCCCATGGGGCATGCGGGCCGGGCCCGGGCCCGCCAAACCAGCAACGGGCCGGGCCGGGCTCGGCCCGCCTTGGACATCCCTGCCTCAGACAGATATTACTGTAATTCCCTGTTTCATTGCCATTTTAGACTTTCCTGCCTGTGTTATGTGTATGCGTGTACATAACACCATACTGGGTCTCCCTGTCTGCCTTCTCTCTCTCTCTCTCTCTCTCTCTCCTCTCTCTCCTCACTTGCTCAATGACTTTTCCACTTACCTTCTGCACCCTCTCACTCTTTGCACACACACTAACAGTCTGACCACCCCTGCCTCTGCCTTTAACCTGTTGTCTAACTGTCTTCCCCTCACCCATACCCTTCTGTTCTCACCTCGCCGTCATTGCTGGTATCTCCTGCCCATCTCGCGATTTCGCCCTTTCGCCCTTTCATGTGCTGATTTGATGGTTTCAACCAACCAGTATTCCAGCTTACTTCTTTGCCATCCCATGCGCCGTAAATTAATGAGCAAGAATATTCTTCCTTTCAATTTTCAATTACTGCTTACCTTACAATTAATGTCTAGCTTTGACTCCAGTAATGTCAAAAACGACCCTCGACCGCTTTGCACAGGCCCGCCCGCTTCATCAAATAAAAGCCCAGGCCGAGCAAACGAACACAAATTGATTATATTTTTATATTTATTTTGAACGAAATGTCCTAAAGACTTTTTACTAAATTTGGTGCTTATGTGTTGCAAACGGTTTTGTATTGGAATACATGGATTTTTTTTATTTGTGGTATTGATATCGCCTAATTTTTGCTACAGTTCTCACCATTTCTCGAATAATTACATTGTAGAAGGCATGGCCGCCAAGATGAAAGGCCCGGCTCGGGCCTGGTATTTGGCATCCCTGAATGAAACACGTATGTGATAATCACAATCTTCTTCTCCTATCACGCTCTCAGCCTCACTCTTCCTCGCTCCCTCTCTTTGCCTCTCTCACTCTTTCTCCCTTTCTCTCTCTCTCTCTCCTTGTGCACCTCTCTTTCTCTCTCTCTCTTCTTCTTCTTCAGGAGAACTGCCCGATGGAGGATTGCGCAGTGAATCGCCGCAACTTCTTGCATGTCTCTTTGTGCTTCAAGCCCGAGTCGGAATGCCCTGGTTTCTTTATTATTATTTTGTTATTTTGAGTATTCGTCAGCTGCTCACATTTTTCTGGTATTTATTATTTTAGCCCATATCGAGAGCCTTTAGAACCGGGCTGGGTTACGAGGTATATGGCCCAAGACCCCGGGGTGGGGCATGCCATCATTGAATATTTAGCTAAATGTTAGTAAAAATTCGGGATGGGGTAGGGCACCATTGCGGCCAAAATGTGGGTTTACATGATCGACAGTAGTATTTCTTCCTTTATTTATTTATTATAAAGGCTTGCATGGCAGTTTCATGTGCTCTCCAAGAATTCTATACTATCGCATAATTTGCTGGCTTTTTCGTAAACTTTAAGATGAATCGTAAACTCTTCGTTGCCAGTTTTCGTTGAAATATTAATTATGATAATGATAATGAATTATAGCAATAAGAATATTGATAATAAATATAAATGAACGCAATCTATATCAGTGAAGCACTGCTCTCGGACGAAAAGACTTCTTGCTCACTGGACGCAGTGCGGCAGTCAGCGTTGCACCATCTGCGCGCCGGCATGCAAGATGTGTCAGCCTGCGGAGGGACAGGGTATTTCATTTACTTGCTCTTCCAGTTTTGCTCACCATTTATTTTGTTTTCTACTCATTTATTTTGTCAGCTTCATATATTATTAAGAGAACGAGGAATCTCAGCCGAGAAAGGGCCGTTTCTATGAGCAGCGTCCTGCAGATGAGATTGACTTCTTCTTCGACAATCTCCCCATGCCGATCGAAGTCGAACCATCCAAGGTAAAGTAAACTATATTGTACTAGAAAACAATTTCCTATATTGTAAAAGGTATTCTATCTGAATAGTTGCAGTTTTTTTTTTAATATTTATTGTGTATTCGTGAGAAATATCTTTGATTGTTTTAGTGGGTTACATATTGTTTGATGATTTTCTCTCCCTCTCCCTCTCTCTTTCTCTCTCTCTCTCTCTCTCTCTCTCTGTCTCTCTCTCTCTCTCTGTGTCTCTCCTCTTTGTCCATCTCTCCTCTCTCCTTCTCTCTCTCTGTCTCTCTTTGTCCATCTCTTCTCTCTCCGTCTCTGTCTGTCTCTCTTCTCTCTCTCTCTGTCTCTCTCTTTCTCTTTCTTCTCTCTCTCTCTCTCCATCTCTCGCAGGATTGGCAGCGCGCCGTGAGTATTTCCCTGCGTTCCCACAACATTGGCCGCCTGCTTATCCGCCTCGAACCTAACGCGGACCCTTCCGATCTCCGCCACTTTAGCAGCATCGTCAACTTTTCTCGCGTTGTGGAAAAGCGCATCTTCACCGAGGCTGATGGCAGGGTACAATTTTTTTTATCAAAAAATTTTATGTTTTGATCAAACTTTTTATTTCGAAACATATAAATACATAGGTCTATAAATGTTAATACAGAAAGTAGAATTCGAAACAAATATATTCTCAGAAGCAGACAACAGGGTGCAGTCTCTTATCTGTTCATATTTTATTTTATTTTGTTATTATTTTGGTTGTAATATTTAATGGAACTTTGAATGATATTTTCAGGACGAGTACTACGCAATCCTGGCAAGCAACCTCCGGTGCATGCAGACTGGGCCGTCTACAAGCAAGTCGCACTGTGCACACCACTAGTTCCGAGAGAGAAAAACCCGTCGATTTTAGTTTGCTAGTCAAAGTTTTCTTTTCCAGCTTCTTATGCATTTCTCCATCTTCATTATTAGGATAGTCTAATCTGTCCTTATTTGAGAGATCTCCTATGCTGTTGCATATTCCTTAAATCTCGCGGTTTTTTACATGTATCGTTTTGCTATTACGCTTGTTGAGATTGTACCTGTAGAGAGCTTGTGTAGAATATGTTCTTGTCATTTCATCAACGGGGTACTGTAATTGGATAACTGACTACTGTAGGTATGGTAATAGGATTTTAAAGGAATGGTGGGCAAGATCATTCCCGGTGTCATTCCTTTCTTCTTCTTTTTTTCTTCGAACAGTATACTAATTTCGTGTAATGACGGCTAATTGAACCTGTTTTCTTTTTCCTGATCTTATATCTGATTATCAGGGACCAGCCAATGTGCGCATAGAATTAGAATCCCAGTTCTGCTGACTTGTTGTTGTGAGGCCTTCCACATTTAAAAGATATTCATGTTTTTTCATCGTGGTTACACTCAAAAGAGAGCTCAGGTTTTCGTGAACGTGGTATAAGCGTTTTTTATTACTACTCGCTCTTTTCCCCTCACCTCAGGCTATCTTTCATTACCTCTTGTCATCTTTATTCAAGGACAACATCGTGAATAGCCTCATTTCAAGTGCTTTAAATCGTGTGCTAACGGTTGCTGTGTGTTTTCTCTCATGATAAAGAATGAAACTCCAGATTTTATCCTTAATTTTGGAGACTGGGTAAAATGGTTGAATGCCGTTGACGCTATATTTAGATTTTATAAAGTATATTGGGAAAGCCCAAATGTGTTGGTAGTGATGTCATTCTTTTCCTATATTTCTCGCCTTTCCATTTTTATTTCCCTATTGAAATTGTAATGTTATATGCTCCCATGCGCCAATTTTGTTCAGGGGAAGTGAGTGAAGTTTAAATTGCACTTTTGTCTACTGCAACTCCTAAAATGGTCATACGAAGTGCAGATCGAGATGATTCTCTCTCTGACTACTGTAATCGTACTTGTCTTGAGCGGATTTCCGCCTACGGTAGTAGACTCGGCCACATCGGCGAATCTGAGTGCGGGGGCTTTTCTATGATAATATGCACTCATTGTTGAGCGATCAGAAAAAGCAGAGTGAGGGAGAGGGGGGGAAATAGTGAGAAGAGAGACGAGTAGTAAAGATATGTATTTCGGAGTATTAACTGGTTCCCGAAGTGCGCGTTCTTTTCGCAGATTATTCTCTCGAATGTCGTAATATATATCCATTATATTCACAATTAGTTCTTGCTGTATTCTCATTCCACTTTGCTCAGATCGAGATGATGTTTTCTCTGTCTACCGTAACCCTGCTCGTCCTTAGTGGATTCCTGCCTGTCGTAGTAGAGTCGGCTGCATCAGCGACCCTCGAGTGCGGAGGTGAGTGGGCGACGATTTTCTGTGATCATATGCAATATGCAATCAAGAAGAGCGGAGTGTGGGAGAGACAGAGAGGGAGAGAGGGAGATAGAGAGAGAGAGAGAGAAGAGTAGACGCAGAAAGAGAGGGAGAGAGATCGAAAGAGACCGTCCGTCTCAGGCTGAGAGAGGAATAGAGGAGATAGGTAGAAAGAGTGGAAATAGAGGAAGTGAGAGGGTGAGAGCAAAGAAGAGAGAGAGAGAGCGAGAGAGAAAGAGATAAAAGTGAACCTGTCTCACTCCAGCTTGCATGCTCCTCGTGAATGAGCTAGAGGCAAGCATCGCCGAGGCCGATCCGAACAAGAAGATGGAGATGGGCAGCTATCGAGTCGGTCCGGATGGCCAGCAGAAACTCAGCCAGGTTATATTCTCTCTCTCTCTCTCTCTCTTTCTCTCTCTCTCTCTCTCTTTCTTTCTTTTTCTCTCATTTCACTCACTCTCTCCCTCTATGTGTTTCTCTTTTTCGTTCATTCTGTTTCTCTCTCTCTCTCTCTCTCTCTCTCTCTCTTTCTTCTCTCTCTCACACACTCTTCATCGCCTCCTCTCCCTATGCAAACAAATGTTTATATTTACTGTTTTTTAAATTCTCATAGGTTGCCTACGCTCGCTCCCAATCACACATTGTCGAACTGCTGGAAAACGTCTGCGACAAAGCGAAGGAATACAAGCTGGTGATGCATCCCAGCACTGGCAAGGGCGTCTACGTCAACAAGTTTGTCAAGTTTAATTTTCTCAACTCATCAATCTCGCTCGTTCTCTTTCTCTCTCTCTCTCTCTCTCTCTCTCTCTCTGTCCCTTTCTCTCTCTTTTTCCCTCTTTCTCTGTATCTCTCCATATCGGTCTCATTTTCCTCCTTTCTGAATCTGCCTGACTCTCTCTCTCTCTCTCTCTCTCTCTCTCTCTCTCTCTCTCTTTCCCCTCTCTCTCACTTTCTTTCTCTGTCTCCACTCTCTTTCTCTCCTTCTCCCAGTTATAATGTCTCTTGTGATATTTCAGAAAGTCAACGTATCTCAGGGGAGACGATAGCTCATCGATGCAAGCGAAGCTTCATAACAGTGTCAGTATGTTTATTATAAAAGTTATTTATTCGGTATTGAATAAATATTGTCCAGGGCGGTTGAAGTAACTAGCTAATGTTGGGTCTTCTCTCCTTCTTTAGTGCAATGACTTTGTCGATGAGCACGAAGAGCAGCTGGAGAAGTTGCTGAAGAAGGAACAGCCGGAGCCCGTCAAGTCCGTCTGCCATAAGACTCTTGGTCAGATTGTTTTTAAATGTATATTTGATCATTGATTTTTCAATGAACTTCATGCATAAGAAGATGAACTTTTTAAAGATTTCGTTTAATAGAACTATAACTATATAATTTTATTTTGTTGATGAGGTGTGACATTTTGTGAAGTAATTATTTTTTATACCTAAAAGTAATTCTGGTTGTTTATTCTACATGTAAATGTATTTTAAATATCCTTTTTTTTCTAAATTGTTTATTTGTATCTTCAAGGTGTTTGCACTTCCGTGGACGTAACTCAACTCCCGCCGAACGATCCTCCGGCCGAACAGAAGGATAATGGAAAAGATGAGGAAAAGGAGGACGAAGGAGATGATGACAATGAACTGTAGGCCGGTTGGAATTGGGAACCGGTTCCCTTCATAGTGGTATTACCATATACTTCTTGAGAATAATTAGTCGTCTCTTGTTCGAACATGTTTAATTTTATAATCTGTGAAAAATATATTTTAAAGAGCCACACTTGGATTCTGAGGAGTTGAAGAAAAAATGCAAGTCTGCTGGATATCTGGGGAATTGATATAGTCACTTATTTTTGTCTTTCGTAAAGTAACTTAATTATATTTAGGTTTTTGGTATTATACCTTTTATCTAATTATTTTTTTCTGTGAACTATTTAAAATATTTTTCGGAGGCCTAGCACTTGTTTTCCCTACATATCAGAGAAAGGTTCAAAATTTTTTTCTTTTGTTGATCTTTGCGTCTTTGATTTCATGTCTGTGTGAGATAAAATTTTTTATGTGATTTTATTGTTCGTCTGGTTTTTTTGTTTCGATTTGTGTAATAAATAAACCTATTTGACAAACGAATCTTGATTCCGTCTTCGTCGAGAAGAAACTGCGATCACGTTGGCTGCGAATTTATGATATTTGGACGAGTAATAAGAGAGTAAGCTCAAGGCTAATGGAACCTTCAGCTATTAAATCTACGTTTCGGAGCCTGCTACGGGGCTGTCCTTCATCCCTGAGGGACTCGCTAAGGTACTGTGGTTTTGTGATTTCATATCTATTATAGTTATTTATTCAATACTTATATTAAAATTTGTCCGTGTTTATGATAAATAATTTTTACTAATAAATATTCTTTTTGTAGAGACCTTCGAGATTTCCTCTCATCTGGGCCTCCATCACTTACTCCGGCCACTTTCATGTCGACATGTCCTCCACCCGATGTCACGCCCCTTTCATCGGTGGAAGAGCTCTGGGAGTGGGCGGAGCCAGAGAAAGAGGCGGAGCCAGCGGAAGCCATATCTACGCCACGCCCTCTCTCCGCTCACTACGACAGAAGGGACGGACGACCGAAGATTCTGGTCTGCCACGATATGAAGGGCGGCTATCTTCCGCATGAGAGGTCGGCGGGAAATTTTAAGTTTTGAACAGATACTATTAAGAAGAAAAATATTGAAGGACATAAGTTTTTTTTAAACTTGCCTTTCTTGTTATCTTTCAGAATATCCTGTTCCAGTACAGTAGCCGCAGAAGGTGGCGATGAGCCATTCATCTTTCTTCACTGGTGGAATATTGACTTCTTCTGCTACTTCTCGCATAACTTTGTAAGTTTCGCTATAGGAGAGTAGTATTTAATTGAGTTTAGCAGTATTCTCATTACTTCTCAAGGCTTTTGAGATGTATTTATTTTGAAATATGTTTAAAGAAATTGTGCAGTTTTCACTTTAACTCGAAGAAATAAATGAAAATATCGGTGGTCATCAAATAAAAAAAGTTTACGATAGAAAATAAGGGTACTTTTCTATGGTTAGTTTTGTGTTCGTGTTCAATTTTTAAGGGTTTTATGTTTTAAACCGATAATTTTTTGATGTAGTTGGTCCCCGAATACAGATCACTCTGCCACCCCTCGCCTACACGAGTGCTGCGCACGACCACGGTGTACGAGTACTCGGAACCATCATCACGGAGTGGACTGGTGGGCAGCGTTAGTTATTCGGTCTTTCGTACTCTCTCTCTCTCTCTCTATCTCTCTCTCTCTGTCTCTGTCTCTGTCTCTGTCTCTGTCTCTGTCTCTGTCTCTGTCCCTCTCTGTCTCTCTATCTGTTGTTCTCTCGTCAATCTTTCGATCTCTCTATGTATTCCTTTCCTTTTCTTGCTGTTCCTTTCCGTCTCTCTGAGTCTCTTTGTCTCCCTTTGTCACAGACTCCCTCCCACCAGCTCTCTCCGTCTACCATTTCATTTTCTTCTTACCTCTGTATCTTAATTTTACTTCTCTCTCGTCCTCTATTCTCTTTCTTTCTCTCTCACTCTCTTTCATTGTCTCCTTCTGCCTGTCTCTCTCTAAACTAAGTTCTCCATCACTTTCCGTTCCCCCTCAGGCCTCTGTGACCGCTTCCTTTCGTCGGAAGAAGCTGTTCTCCGCACGGCGAAGCAGCTCTCCCGTCTCATGGTTCACCATAACTTTGACGGATGGCTCGTCAACATTGAGAACACGCTCAGTGTTAGCTTTTATTTATTCATTCTTATTTCTTTCTTATACTAATTATCTACGCTTATCGATTATTTCGTAAAGTCTGCTTTATTTCCTTTTTTTTCCTTTTAAAAAACTATTCCTGTCGTTATTATGTATCTAAAAAAAACTAAAAAATTTAATGTTTTTCTTATTTGTTTTGTTACTACTTTACACTTACAGTTTTTTTTTAAATTAATGACCAATTCAATTTTGTCGAAGCGTTTAGTTTGTAATAGTAAAAAAAACATTTTCTTTAATTTGCAGAAGTCTCAAGTCTCGGCGATGAGAAGATTTGTGCGTGAATTACGGGTGGAAAGTCGACGTGTGAACACTGAGGCTGTCGTCATTTGGTAGTTATTGTTTTATTATTTCTCATCCTAAACGAATGACTTTTATGACTCTGCTAGATCAACGTTCAGTGTCCAACAATCCACGTCATCCAGAACATGTATTAATAATGTCTATATGCTTCAAGGTACGATTCAGTCATTGAAAGCGGCAAGCTCCGTTGGCAGAACGCTCTGAATAAGCTCAACTGGTTAGGGTATTAAATATCTGCATAATTGTATTGCATTATATTTTATTTAAAAAAAAAGCTGGTTTTACGTTAAAAAAATATTTTGTTCGAGCTGAGATGAAAATTAATTTGAATAATTTTCATTTGAAAAATTTACTGATGTGTATGCATATTTTAAAGAAGATGGTTTGCAAATATTGTTATCATGGCGATTCAACAGATAAATCATCTTCATTAAAAAAAATTTCTATAATTTTTTTTAAAATTATTTTTATTTAAAAATAACTTTTAATACTTTGTCAGGTGTTTCTACTCGGAAGCCGATGCGGTCTTCCTGAATTATAACTGGACAGAGCAGCATCTCGAGCAGAGTGGAGCAGCAGCTGTCGACCCCACCACGGTGTTTGTCGGCGTGGACGTGTTCGCGAGGGGATGTGTGGGTTAGCGGAGAGAGAAGAGAGAGAGAGAAAGAAGAGAGGAGAGAGAGAGGAGAGAGAGAGGGGAGAGAGAGAGAAGGGAGAGAGGAGAGAGAGAGGAGAGAGAGAGAGATAGGAAAGAGAGAGAGAGATAGGAAAGAGAGAGAGAGAGGGGAGAGAGAGAGAGATGAAATGGTAGGTGGTTGTGAGTGTGCGTCGTCGTTCGAACGTGCGCTGACCCACTCGATGTCAGTGGCCCTCTTCGCCCCTGGCTGGACGGTCGAGACTTTCCCGGGATGCGATCCGGTCAAGCAGGCATTACGGTAGCGACTATTTATTTATTTGTTTAAAAATAGCTAAAATATATATATCTCTCTCTCTACAGCTTCTGGTCACTCCTCGGACGCCATCTCCCAAGTCGACCCCTCAGGGCACTTCCGGTTCAAACGAACTTTTGCAGTGGGCAAGCAGACGGCGGCAAGGTGCTTCTTATATACATTTTAATGTTTCGTCAAAAAAATTAGACTAGCATAAGCTTTCCCATTAGTGTATCTTTAAAAATTCTCCACTTCAAACAAGTAATTTATGGTATTCCATGCGGTTATTTCACTCTCACTTTCTCTCTTTCTCTCTCTGCCTCTCTCTTTTCATTTATCACTCCATCTCTCTCTCTATCTCCTCTCTCTGTTTATTTCTCTCCTTTCTGTCTCTCCCTCTATCTCTCTCTGCCTCTCGGTCTCTCTGTCTCTCTCTCGCATTATATCTGTCTCCACCTCTGTGTCCACCACTATCTATTCTCTCTCGCTCTCTCTCTCTCTCTCTCTCTTTCTCTTCTCTCTCTCTCTCTCTATCTCTCTTTCTTCTCTCTCTTTATTTTTCTCCTTTCTCTACTTCACTTTCTCTCTCTTTCTCTCTCTCTCTCTCTCTCTCTCTCTCTCTCTTTTTCTCTCTCTCTCTCTTTCTCTTTCTCTCTCTACTTTTAGTGGTTCTGCCTGTCCTCACAGCAGCTTCAGCCCCATCTCACTCGTAGCTCTGCCATCCCTTCTGCAGACGGCCTCACTCTGGCGGCGCTAGGATCGCACAAGTTTGGGGGGACTTTTCAAAGGGAATTTAACGATATAGCGTCGCCCTCCCTCTCTATCTATCTGTCTTGCTCGGCCTCATTCTCTCCCCTCTCTTTCTTTCTCTCTCCCCTCTCTCTTTCTTCAGCTTGCTCTCTTTTCCTCTCTCTCTCTCTCTCTCTCCCTCTCTCTCTCTCTTCCTCCTTCCCTAGACTCTTCGACCTGGACGTCCACATCCGTGACCACGACAGGAACATTGTGCTTCATTCGTCGCATCCTGTTAAAGTATACAAAGCTTTCTGCAATGTTATGATTAAGATTAATTTTTAAAAGCAATTTTCTCTATCACCTCTCTCTCTCCCAGGTACTTCTAAATCTCCGTGAAGCAAAGCGTGTAGAGGAGCAGACGGTGACTGAAGAAGGAGAAGAGGGCAAAGGAAGAGGAAGCCATCACCAAGTGGTCCGTCTCCCCCACCCCCTCCATCTCCGCTCTATTGTCCTGCGTACCAGCCACCCCAACACTCTAATTACATACTTCTCGCTCTCATAGACTAAGGTCTTTCCTCCAAGATGTAACCTAGACCTTAGAATCTTAAGAACCTAGCCATAAGGTATACAGAGGGACTAAGCTATTTTGGTCGTGTCACTACTCACTCTTATAGCCAAATGAATTTGGTATTGTCACTGAACCATTCCTCCAAAAGGTCTATTTCTTTATAGGTCTTCTTTTTCTCTCTTTTGTTCACTGTGATTGTACGCAATTTGTTTTTTTTAGTAATATGCAATATTTTTGTGTTTATCAGTTATGTAAATTGATTGCTGTACCGGTGATAAAAGCAGCTTTCACTAGAATACATCGACAGCAGGGGAATGAAAACGAGAATACGAAGCATATTTTGGCATAGAAAAGGATGAGAAATTGGAGCAAAGTAAAGGTTATGAGTAGCAGAAGAACATTATTACAAGGAAATACAAAAAAAAAACGAGACAGTGAGAGAGAAGAGAGTGAGGAGAGAGTTGTGGAGAGAAAAAGAGAGAGAGAATGTTCTTCTTTCTTCTATCCGTGACGCTACAGCTCGCTCGAGCCTTCATCAAGCTCTTCCATCTGAAAAGATATCATGTTATATGAATCTCTCGATCCCTGACAATGAGACCTGATACAGCGTCTGTGGCATCGTCTCGAGATTCAGCTCTGGCATGGCAGTGGATATCGACTCGCGAACCACCTGAACATGCAATAGTTTTAGAACGCAGAGGCAATTCCAAAACACTGAACTGAAGGCCAAAATCACACTGTTGTTGGAGCGGGCAGAAATAATCGTATGGAGAGAAAAGTCGGACAAATCTTCGATATCAAATCTCTTTGTCATCTAATTCACCGCATGTGACGCTCTTAAACTGGGTGTATACGACCTGTAGACTTAAAAGAGAGAGCAGCACCTCCCCAAGTAGACCCAACGAATACATGGTGAGGGTCCACCCGAGGCTGCCTACATCATGGGAAGGACACACATCGCACCCAACCTGGATGACTTAAAAGAGAGAGCAGCACCTCCCCAAGTAGACCCAACGAATACATGGTGAGGGTCCACCCGAGGCTGCCTACATCATGGGAAGGACACACCCCGCACCCAACCTGGATGACAGTCTCCTCCTCCAAGTGGCCAAGAATTTCAACGTCCGAGTCGTCCAGTGCCTGACCCTCCTCCACGAGGTTAATATTCTTCATGTCCCAGTTGTTCGCTGTTCCATCGACATACTGTAATTTTAATTATCTCTTCACTCTATTACAACCCCATCATAATAACACCACTGTGGCCCTTTCTGGCAGAGTGCCAAATTCTGTGTCATACCATATAGGGGGAGGGCTTCTCTCAGATTGTCCCTTGTCCAAACCTGCAGCTGTCGATCGCGTGCCTCCCCCTCGTCCATGTCTTGCTCTCCTCCTTGAATCTCTCCTCCAATCCCTTCTTCCTCTCGCTGTCTCCACTCCAGCAGATTCTGCTGCTTACGCTCTGCAAACTTCTCGTCGGCGCGGTCTTCCGCGTCCGCTACCTCAAAAGGGTGGCTGAATACGGCAGTGAGGAGAAGGATCCTCTGAATGTTCGCTGCATTCAGCTAACTTGGAAAACAAAGTATCTTTGCATAGTATAATCTCCACTTCAAGAGACTAGGGTGGCGTCATATTGTTATCAACAAAATCTCTGACTATTATGGCGTCCATAACTTCGCGCTCCCCGCGCATGAACGCCTCCAAGTCATCGATGCACGCGGCTCTGAAACAACGGATGGAAATAAGCCAAGCCGAATAAGACAAAAAAAAAAGATTTCTCGAGTTTACAATCAACTACCTAAGAAAGAAAGGTAAGAAAAAATGATTTCTGCCACGCTAGAAAGGTTAGAGTAGATAACCAACTTGTATCCAAAGGAGCGGTTGAAAGCGGCCAGATCTCGCTGCGCATCTTCGAAGATCGCAGCCTGCACTTCCACCCGACATGCATACCAGACGGTCTTAAATCGAAGGAAAAAGAAAAAAAAATTATTTTTTAAAAAACACGATAATAATCGTTTTTCTTCTTCTTGTACTGAATTCTTCAATAAGATTTCCTTGACCACACTACAATTGGGCATGGATACAACTCGAAAAAGAGAGCGAGAGAATAGTCGATGAGCAAGTAACTACGGTAGAATGGGAAGAGACTGCAGTAACTACGGTAGAATGGAAAGAGACTGCAATAACAAACACACGTTGCCATACCTCTGGGGAGTCATCCAATACAGAGGAAGTCGTTGTGAGAGAAAGAACCGTCTCACCGAGGCCGGGACAGAAGGAAAGAAGGCTGGATGTGTAACGTACTCGATACATGCTCATATACTCTGCTTTCTCTCTCTCTCCCTACACTTTTCTCTCTCCTTCCTTCCTCCACTTTCCTCTCTCTCCTTCGTCTACATGCCTCTCTTTTACCAAATAACATCTCTCCATCGCATCTCTCTCCCCTGCACTTTCCTCTCTCTCCTCTACTTCTCTCTCTCTCTCTCTCTGCCTCCTCTAAATTCCTCTCTTAGCTACTATCATCTCTCGATCTCATCTCTCTCTCTCCCCTCCTCCTCCTTTCTTCCCAAACAAACCTTGCGAGATAGTCGTAGACTTCATCCGTCGCGAGAGGGATTCCATCGAAGAAGTTGAGTGCCGTGCAGATGAGTTGAAGACCCACAGTCTAGAAAATACTCAATTTCATAACCAGGAAAGACGATCAGCAAAATGCCATCAAGTTCCCTATAAATTATTGCCTACATAACTAAAAGTAAAGAACAAAGCTACTATGTGTGCTCTTTTCCTCCTTTTGGCATTCGAAACGAGAAGAATCAACTTATTTTTCCAAAAGGGGTCTGAAGCCAGTGTTGTCTAACAGATTTCGCACACGGGGGGAGGAGGGGAGGGGGGTTTCCGAAAGGCGTGGGGAGGCGGGAGGGAGCCTTCCCTGTGACTGACTGGGAGATGCGAGGGGAGACGAAGCAGCGCGAGGCTCGTCCAGAGATGCGCGGCGTGTCTCAGGAAGCGCGTCCGCTCCACGAAGCCTGCGGGCACAACGAGCAGATCAAGTCGCACACACCAAGAAACGACGCCATTCCCCTTCCTATCTCTTTAAGGATCAAGAAACTCACCCGTAAAATATTTGAATTCCCCCGACAATTGTAATCGCGTCTCTTTAAATCACATTCTCTCCCGCCCTTGAGTGCTTTGACAAAAGGCGCGAATTCAACAGTGAGCTATTAAAACAAAAACAAAAAAAATTTTTCTAGGATATTTCATCACCTCTCTTCAATAGAAAAAGAAATATTTCATTTTTATTGTTCATAAAACCTATGAACTTTTTTACCGAAACGCTTGAGGGCAGGGGGGGTTGAGGGAGAGCAGGACTTCGAAGGACTCGTTCGCAAAGGAGTGGAGATGGTTGAGAGCCAAGACTATGGCCACCTCCTCGGTGCCCGACGCGCAGCTGAGAAACAAGGAAAGCTCTACTTCTTCATATATGATTGTGCAAATAAACAAAAAAAAATCCGCTTTTTGACCTAATTTGTAAGGCTTCTCTAGTTTATCCAATAATGTACATGTATATTTTTTAATCACTGTACAAAACTCATAAAATAGAAAAAATAAAAAGATTAAGTTTAATTTACTTTCATTTTTGAATCCGGTTCCCCCCTCTTCTCACATCGTTCAATATGCTTATTGTCGGCAATAAATCATTGAAGACAACCCGTATATTATAGAATGCTACTATATTAAAAAAAAAAAGAAGCGGAAATCGACAAGCTGATGAGGTGGCGAAGGAAGGCGGACGCCGACGTGGAGTTGTGGCATTGCAGAGAGATGCATGCGCTGTGAAGGGAAGAAAAGTAAAAGTTACACCTACTTTCGTTCACCCTCCCTTTTAAGCTGTTCTGAATATGCTTAATTTCATTTTTATAAAGGTTAAATCGAATAAAAGAAATTATTCAAATAAGCAAACAAAGAAACAAATAATCAAGAGACACTGACTCCTTGGTGACAACAGCACCCTCGAGAGAGGAGGGAATGCAGACGAGAGCCTCTTCGAACATACGCACTCTGCGTGAACTGCCAGTGCCACGGAGAAGAGAGCGGAGAGAAGAAGGGTCGGAAGGAGCAGGGAAGGGACAGCCAGCTTCGCTCCAGCACAGGAGAGCCAGCTGAATGGACCGCTGGTCTACATTTGCGCGCAGACACTTGCGCACTCCATAGTGTTCGGACATTTGCGCGCATACATTTGGTGCGCAAATGTCCCAAAACTGTAGTGTGCACAAGTGTCTGCATGAAAATGTTGTCTACCCGAATGGGCAGAGTGGGCGAGAGTATCTGCGACTACCATTATCATCCCTGGTTTACGAAACGTGGACTAAACGAAGAGGGAAAAGAGATAGATATAGAGAGGGAGAGAGAGGGAGACAGACGGAGAGAGAGAGAGCGAAAAAGAGAGAGAGAGAGAGAGAGAGAGAGAGAGAGAGAGAGAAGGGCAAAGCTCCTAACCTGCGTCATCTTACGGTTAACTTGCTTCTTGTGGGCTGCAATGGCAACTTCCTCCGGAGTATAGTCGATGACGTCATTGACAACCTGACAATAAAGAAGAACAGATAAAAAGGATTCCTTTACGATTAATTTCAAACTAGCAAAAGGATGTTATAATAATTTCCCCACCAACCAAAGAAAATGGATTATAAAAGAGTGTTGCAAGACAATTTCATTATAAATCGTCATTCATACTTTCCCTAACATTTCCCTTCTATAATCGGAATAACCAGCTAGAGCAAATTCGGTGCTATGTTACTTGGGGGGGGGGCAGTATACTTTTTTTTTTCCTTTTCGCTCAAATCGTGCACAGGGGGGTTCTCGAGCATGGGGAACACGAATATCACGTTTGTTTTGTACTCCTATGCGTATAAAAAAAGTTACCGTACATTAGAGGTGTTAGGTAGATCATGTATGTTATACATGTTGTCTGATCTTTTGACTCTGTGAGTCAGTGTGTTGGTAGATAGCAATTCGTGTTGCCTCTCCCTCATAACCGATGGCGTAGATCATCCCGGCAGAGGCCACTCACTCTCTAAGTTACTCATTGCTCTACCACCCATCCCTCGCTAGTAAGAGGTATATAAGCGCCCCGGAAGTGGGACCCGTTCAGTTATTCCGTTTTTTACGGCAAATATGAATGCCCAAGCGCATATGCTCTCCCTCCGCGACTTTAATCTCTTCTCGTCATGGCCTGAACTTGCGTTCATGTCGAGCGCTGACTTCGACACCTTCATAGCGGAAAGGGCACTTCTTTGGACGAACAGGCCCTGCCCAATTTGTGGCGGGCCGAGGAGTATCACCCCGAGGGATCCCAATGCTCTTCGGTGTGGTGAAAGGGTTGAAGAAGTTAGTTAGCGAACAGAAAAGAGAGAGAGAGAGAGAGAGAGAGAGAGAGAGAGAGAGATTACAGGTTGAGTACTACACACTGAATCCGGTTCGTCGCATGGGGCTCCGGGCACGGTAGTGCAGCTTGACGAAACATGTGTCGTCCGTCGCAAGTTTAACCAGGGGCGCCTTGTCCGCAAGGATTGGCTGGTCGGAGGCATCCAAGACAGCACTCGCATGGCCTTCTTTGAGATCACAGGCCGACGCAACGCGGCCACCCTTCAGGCGATCATTCAGAGACACGTTGCCCCCGGTGGGATTCTCCTCACGGACCAATGGGCTGGTTATGCCAACCTTGGCAATCTCGGATACACCCACCGCACGGTGAACCACAGTGTCAATTTTGTAATTAGAAGCAATGCGTTTTATGTGTTAATGGAAGCATGTTGTAAATATATTTATGTCGTTGTCACTCTTGTCCGGCATGGTCATGGTCTTAACGCGCAAAACACAGTGCAAACACGTGAGAGGCTTTTACTAGTTAAGTACGGTAACTTTGTTAAACTGCATGCAAGCGCAAAACAAACGTGATATTCGTGTTCCCCATGCTCGAGAACCCCCCTGTGCACGATTTGAGCGAAAAGGAAAAAAAAGTATACTGCCCCCCCCCCCCCAAGTAACATAGCACCCAAATTCCTGGGTTCTTGAAATACAAAGCAGCCACTCTATAAAAAAACAAGGATAATAATTCCTGTTCTGCATTCTTTCCAGTGCTCTCCCGTATCACAATTAAAATAGAATAAAATGAAAATAGGAGGAACTTGAATAGCAATTCTAGATAAGTAAGATCACTTGGTCAATCCACCACTTCGGATCACTTCCTGAAAAGAAATGGACCCCAGCGTTCTCGCATGCACATTTCGTAGCAATGCCCACAAGTGTTTTCTTTTGAGCGAAAGAAGCAGTGGCACTGGCTGAGTGATGACATGCAAAAGAGACCGAGCTGGCGAGGAATTCCTCGTTCGGCAACGTCTTGAAGATGCTGCGCTGCATCGCACCCGTGCACTCTTCTAAAGAAAGAGCGGTTAGAAGACAAACAAAAACATCTAAACACGAGACTTCCCGTCGCAGCGCACAAAAGAACATTCATGCAAATGAACGCGAAAAGTCGCGAAATTTATAAACAGCAAGAGAATCCTTGGAAACACGTATGCTATCTTTTTTGTTTGTTTAAGAAACATTAACCTTAAACGATGCTTGTGTATTGACGCGTCGAAACATGTCCAAAAACAGCATGTGCAATTTCTAGTGTTAGAATCCTCAATTATCGGGGTACGGTAGCACCGAATAGTTTTGATCGACGGCACCGCTCGCAGATGTAAAGTTCTTATTGCTTCTATTTTTCTTTATCGCCTCTAATGCACATTTATTTCTCTGCTTTTCATTTTTTTTTTATCGTTGTGTTTAGCGGTGCTATTTCTATGGTTGAAATTTACGTTGAAACTGTGGTGCTTCGAGAGAATTATTGGTAATTAATAGTCCAAGTGAAGGGAGAGCCCCTCAAAGGACAGTTCATCATGATGCACTCTCTTACGTTACAAACATGAATGTGAATGTGGTTTTCCTATTAATCTCCAGTTCTGATACACGAAGCAAGCTGCGAAACACAATGATTTTGAACCGATCGAATTCAGTAATAAATGAGTTCAGTAAGAAATAAAAACCAGTAATAAAAGATTCAGTGGCTCCCTAAATTGGGCTTCGACCATTGTTTCATTCCAAAAATTAAAAAAAAAAAGAGTTTCGTCAACATTGCGCTTCATCATGATTTATTCACAAGACTCATAAAGTGGAAGCTTTAAACAAGTTTATAAAAAAAATATGCATAAACACATTAAAAAATTTATAGATCACTTCGTTGCCGATTAGCCTTAAGAAGCCATAATCTTTAAAAAAAATTCTTAATATTGTCCTACCGACGATGACAGACATGTTCAGAGCATAATCGATAAACAAAATTAGTGATTCAGAAGAGGGAAAACTCGTATGATTACGGTATTTCAGTGGTTTTGTGTCTTAGTCCTCCACTATATGGGATATTAATGCGCTCAATATTTCATCGAATTGTAGTGCTGAGGCATCAATACTCTAAAGCTTAAGTCTATAACTACGTTACTCTGTTAGGAGCGGCGCTTCAATTAGAGAAAATACCACCATACTTGCTTGGAAACCTGTCTATCGGGAGGAGAGGAAACCGGAAATTAGATAAAGAGATCTGTATTAAAGCTTATAAAGCATGACCCTGGAATGTGTAAAAGAGATCTCTGCATGCGCACAGACATAGAGAAGACGAGAGATTGTTAACGAGAGGGAGAGAGAGAGAGGCAAAGAGGGGAAATAGAAGGTGTACATTGAACAGAGAGAGAGAGAAAGATCGAGCGGGAGAAAGCGAGCAATTCCTCACACGGCCTCAGCCGGCGCAGCATTCGCTGCAGAAGAGAGCTCCTCGTGATTCGATGTTGCCGTGGAAAGGGCGATGATATCGCGGCAGCCATTCATGGAAACACTGGAAGGATGATAGATGGAGAGGTTATGAGAGAGCAGTGAGAGAGTGAAAGAGAGTGAGAGAGAAAGGGAGAAGAAGAGAGAGAGAAAAAGAGTGAGAGAGAGAGAGAAACGGAGAGATGCAAAGAAGAGAAGAAGCATACCTCGTATGGATGGGTAGCAGCATGGACCTGGCAGCCGAGCTGGCGTCCGTGAGTGTTGGATAGAGCGCAGCGCGCGGCACTCTCCCGAACCAGCCGGCAGACGCGAGTGTCAGGCGGACGCGGGCTGAGAACATTCGCTTCTTTCTTTATATCTTTATTTCTTTCTCGGTAATTCTCGCTTTCGCTTCTTTTATCTATCGGTTTATTTATTTCGTTTATTCATAAAATCATGCTTCCATGAAATACAATCTTCTTTTTATGTTAGTTTTGCCTTTTGTTATAGAAGATAGCGAGAAAAGCAAGAAAGAGGAAGCTAAAAGGGACCGGGCATTGCTGCGAAGATCACGCGGATAGACTGCTCTTGCAGTTCAAAGTAGATCTGGAAATGTCAAAATTGTGTTGTAAAAAATGTTTGAAAATATGCGAAATGTTTGAGCAAAAATGTTTAAAAATAAAAATATAATAAAACTGTAATAATATAAAGATGTTCTTTTTTCTCTACATAGTTATGTTATATAATTCGCGCGTGATTAATTTATGTTCTTAAAATTTAAATTAAACCATAAATTTCCCGCCGAACACCTTCGAATTTAGCTTTAATTTAAATTTATCGTGGAAAAGGCTCGGCCTACGTCAGTGAGAGCGTGCGCGCCATGAGCGTCGACAGCAGAGACAGCAGCGCAGTCGAGGATGAGGACTCGCACGAGGGTGGACGACGAGTCAACCAGCACGCAGCACGCTGACGCCGTCGACACGCCGCAGCGGCCGTGAGGGGGCGTCTTAGGAATCAGCGCGCATTTCAAACTCCCGCCAAAACGTACAATTTACAAAGCAGTGATAATAAGTCTTGCTATTATTATTAGGAATGTGTTTCTGAAAAGGACAAGAGTGAGAGAGAGAGAGAGAGTAAGATATTGTGGTGAGAGAGCGAGTGTGAGAAAGAGTAATGTGGAGGGAGGGAGAGAGAGCGCGAGAGCATTTTTGACTGACGGATGCCTCCTGGCAGATGATGATATTGGCAAGATTGCCTCGACTCCGCACGAGCGAGTCCTTCGGCTCCAGCTGACTCCGCAAGCTCGCGGTTCGCGTCCCGAGACCGAGGGCATAGGCGCTGGAGAATATTTAATGCCAACATTCAAAGGAAAAGAACCATAAATTAGTTAAATTTAAAAAAAGAATAAATTGAAAAAAAATTTCTATACCGTAGTGAGCTGCATATAATGATGACATAAAGATTATTTCAGAAAGTAAATTTTCTATTCGTGTGCCATCATCAAGCAAGAGCCGATCAAGATGGCCCTCCCCCATCCGCCACCACCCAGCGGGGCCGTCTTTTAGGAGGAACGAACCAAAGAGGACCCTCGTGGAAGGGCATATCCTAGAAAGGCCTTCCTAGAAGGACCTCCCCTAGGAGACCCCTCTTGGACACACCCTCTCATACACGCACCCCCTGATGGAGCGAGCTTGCTCGGCCACTTCCTCCCGGAAGCGGTCGACGTTCGCGAAGAGTAGCGGCGCGTTGAAGCGCATTATCTGGAAGGGAAGAAAGTACGAGAAATTACAGGGTTTTTCCTATACAAGAATCAATAATTATCAGCAATACAATAATAATAAATTTAGCCCTTGGTTAGAACAAAAAAAGGTATTTAGCATAAAAAATTTTTATTTCAAAGAGAAGCAAAGAAAACATTGTTAAAAATATCCTTTTTACTTGCCCAATAAAACTGTACATTTTCATGCTGAAATGAAAATGTTTTATAAGTGAATAAAAAAATTTAGAAACTTTTTGACGATAACGAACCCGTGCCGGTGTCTCAATCTGGTCGACATCGTAGGAGGACTCCTCTCCGAAACAGGCAAGGTCGGGAGAGAGACGGATCATTACATCCACGGTTGGACTGGAGAGAGAGATAGAGAGAGAGAGAGAGAGAGAGAGAGAAAGAGGAAGAAAGGGGGGGGAAGGGAAGGAGAAAGAAAGAGAGTGAAAGACAGAGAGATGGAATGAGAGAGTGAAAGAAAGAGAGATGGAACGAGAGAGCGAAAGAAAGAGCGAGAAAGGAAAAGAGAAAGAGAGTAGAAGAGGGAGAGAGATACAGATAGAGAGAAATGGAAGGTGCAAAAGAGAGAGAGGGAGAGAGAGAGAGAGAGAGAGAGAGAGAGAGACAAAGAGAAAGAGATGAACCCTTACAACTGAATACGCAGAACAATGGTGAGCAGTGCGACGGCGAGTGAAGCAAGAAAGCCTCGGCAAACGTTGGGGAACACGAGGCCAAACATCGCTGACGAGAGCCAGATCACCTTCAGTTATTTTCTTTTTTTATAAATTTGTTCTATTATTTAAAAAAAAAGTTAATTTCAGGGTTGTACGATAAATCAATAGAAGTGCAATAAATTTGACGAAAAAAAATACTAATAGAAATTGTTTTAAGCGAAGATACCGTATCCCACGAAGAAAGGCGACGCAACTTGCGCAGCTTCTTCAACTCACCAAGCAAGCCAGGGAAGGAAGACACGGCGATGGCGGCTATGACGCACTGATAAGAGAGAGGAGAGAGAAAGAGAGACAGAGAAAGAGAGAGAGAGAGAGAGGGAGAGAAAGAAAGAGAGGGAGAGAGAGAGGGAGAGAAAGAAAGAGAGGGAGAGAGTGAGAGAGAGGAAAAAAGCAGGAGATAGTGAGATATGTATGTATGTAAAGGTGGCATGAGAGAACTACGTCAATTTTCAGAAAGAATGATAAAGAACGTTAAAAATCAGTAGAAAATTGTTAGATGAATATCAGAATTTAAAATTAATAAAAAAAAAAGCTTGACGGGAATTGTGTTCGATCGCAAGGAAAAAGTGACATTCGGTAGGTAGAGAAGAATGTCGGCTGCGAAGAAGACGGTGAAGAGAATGCACCAGACTGACGCGATTATATTACATGCCTAAACACAGCAAAAATTCGTTGTTTTTCTTTATAACAGGAGACACAATACAAAATCAGAAATAAAAGATGGAGCAGCAAAATTAATCAAAAAGATATATTTATCCCGATAATAAATATTTAAAAGCTAAAAAAATTTAATATTTAGAAAGTAATGGAAAAAATTAAGACATATAGAAGGAGATAATGAAGAAGAAAAAAGATGAAATTGGAATGATATTTACAAGTGAGAAGCGCGCCGTCTCGACATTCAGCTGAGCCTTTCCATGAGCGGAGGAGGGCGGGCCGAGGCCGAGAGAGGACAACACCGCGCCCACGCAAGCAAACGACAGCAACTCCTAATCTATTCTATTAGAAGATACCAGAGGGGAGGGGGGAGAATAAGAAATACCTGCTTCCTGTCGATGGAGTACATCTTCTCGGCAGCGATGACATGCGCGATTCGCAGATGGAGAGCCATCGAGAAGAACGCAATGGCCGCGCCGTCGATCAGGACATCGCCAGAGAGAAGGGCGGAGAGAGAGGGAGCAGAGAGGGAGAGAGGGCTGGAGAGAGAGAGGGATGAAGGGAGAAAAAGAGAGAAAGGCATCGAGAGAGAGAGAGGCAGAGAGACAGCAACTAGAGAGAGAGAGAGAGAGAGAGAGAGAGCAGAGCGAGAGAGAGGGCAGAGAGGGAGAGAAGGCTGGAGAGAGAGAGAGGGAGAGAGAGGGCTGAAAGGAGAAAAAGAGAGAAAGGGATCGAGAGAGAGAGGGAGCAGAGAGATAACAACGAGGGAGAGAGAGAGAGGGCAGAGAGGGAGAGAAGGCTGGAGAGAGAGAGAGGGAGAGAGGGCTGAAGGGAGAAAAAGAGAGAAAGGGATCGAGAGAGAGAGGGAGCAGAGAGATAACAACGAGGGAGAGAGAGAGGGCAGAGAGGGAGAGAAGGCTGGAGAGAGAGAGAGAGGGAGAGAGGGCTGAAGGGAGAAAAAGAGAGAAAGGGATCGAGAGAGAGAGAGAGAGGGCAGAGAGGGAGAGAAGGCTGGAGAGAGAGAGGGAGAGAGAGAGGGCTGAAGGGAGAAAAAGAGAGAAAGTGATCGAGAAAGAGAGGGAGCAGAGAGATAACAACGAGGGAGAGAGAGAGGGCTGAAGGGAGAAAAGAGAGAAAGGGATCGAGAGAGAGAGAGAGAGAGAGAGAGAGAGCGAGAGAGGGATGAAGGGAGAAAAAGAGAGAAAGAGATCGAGAGAAAGAGAGGGAGCAGAGAGAGAGAGAGAGAGAGAGAGCGAGAGAGGGATGAAGGGAGAAAAAGAGAGAAAGGGATCGAGAGAAAGAGAGGGAGAGAGTAGAGAGACAACAAGAAGGGAGAGAGAGAGTGAGAGAAAGAGAGAGATGAGAAGACGATTTAACGGATGATAATACTAGTCTCGCGCTTGCACAAGTTCAACAGGAATGTGGCATAGTGCCATAGTGACCTTTTGGGCGTAGACATCGCAGGAACGCCCGAGGCTGGCAGGTCGAGCACGTACGAGACGGAGATTGTCACGAGCATCTGGTAAGAAGATTTACTGATTACAAGCAGAAAGGAGGCAGAGGAAAAGCGTAAACTTTACGGATTACAAGGAGATCAGATGTTTGACAGAGGAAAAGCTCAGATTTGCATAAATATAACTAAATGATCATCATCTTACCATTAATCTATAGTAAAAGCCAGCCTTATCTAGCGAATAATTCTCTTATAAATGAACTTCTGAAGCCAGATCCATCCTAATGCTTGACATTTTCGCCCCCAATATCACTTACTTGCAGGTGGATTGCATAAATTTCATGCGAAGTACAGGAAGCCCTCAATTTTGCACTTTTAAAGCACTATCAGTAAATAAAAAGAAATCAAGGCGTGCATAACGAGGAGAAGGCGAAAGCTTTCTCTGACTCTCCGGCTTTTGCAGCCGAATTCCCTTTTATCCGAAATAAAAGCCTTTAAAAGCGTAGAAAAAGAAAAAAATTCTAAATTAAACAGTAATCATCGAAAGAATAAAAAATAAAAGAATAAAATAAAAAAAATAGAAAGCGCCAACCAAGCCAAGTTGATACGGCGGCGTGACAAGGAGTCGGGGAGCGAGTCGCGAGTGGGTGAATGCCCAGTGTGCGAGGAGGGCCGAGGCCAGCGGCAGCAGAGCCAGCAAAGCCACGCGCCAGTCCAGCGACAGCAAGCACTCGCTCAGGCTTGTCTGTAATATTCCGAGGGCTTTTAGGGTCTATTTGGCCGGCTCATGTCACGAGACGAGGAGATTACCGTTCCATTCAGCGGTCTGAGACACGCGTCGTCGCGGAAGCGGAGAGCGCTGCCGACGAAGACGCCCACGAGGCGGAGAAGGAGCGAGAAGGAGAAGCCGGACAGGAGCGGAGCAGGCACCAGGGACAGCAGCCAGTCCGCGCGAGGCACAATCAACAGGAAGAGCTGGCGAGGCAGGGGATATCATGTTATAGGTATATAAGAAAAGATATATATTTATATATAAATTAATATAAAAACATTTTATCACGTTTTCTAGGGCAAGAAAAACGAAAATAAAAAAACATCCAAAAACTGATAAAAGGAAATGAAAAGTAGAAAGATATACATGGATAACGGCGCCAATGAGTGCGAGTGCCGCAGCGGCCTCGGCGCCCGAAAAAGAAGAAGAAGAAGAAGACGAGGAGGCAGAGGAGGAGGACGATGAAAGTGAATAGAGGGATGTCCGCGTCATCAGAGCCACGAATGACAGAGCACCTTTAAAATGTTACATCTTTATTCTTTCGATATTTCTTGTTTTCTTTGACGGTTACGACAATTTCGGTATATAATAAAAATATTTTTTTTAAATCAAAAATTGAAAAAGTTTTGTTGTCGAACCAATGGAAGAGTGCCTGGACGAGCCGGTGAGGGGGTAGACGAGCTGCGCGACACAGAGGGCGAACAAGCCAGCCACTCCATCTCCCAGCGACAGCCAGCCGGCTACCAGTCCTGTGCCACATTCTCATACCTTATACTTCCACATTTCAAGCCACAGCAATCGCCATGTCAATGTTGAAATCCATAGCTTTTGAACTCCATAAAAACAACGAAGTAGTGTGTGATTGTTTTCGATATTAAATTTCCCGCGCAAACCTTGCGGAATGAAGAGCCCCGCGAGCAGAAGCGAGCCGAGAAGATCACGTGGTAGATCGGACTTGACGTCGTATTTCGGCGCCCGTCTCAGCGCGGGAAAAAGGTCTGCTACCCTCCGGCGATTCGCCCATTGGCGAGCGAGCTGACCGAGAAGACCCCGGTCGCCACCCCCGGAGGTGGCAGAATGGCCCCCATTCTCGGTTTCCGATGCAGCGACTGCAGTCGCGTTCGACGGCATCGACTTAAGTTTTTTTTGCATTTTATTGTTATTTACTCTGCAACTGCATTTATATTGTTGTTTTTTTCTTCGTTTTTTAAAAATGGTTTTTAAATCGTTTTTAAGATCTCATATGCTCATATACATATGCAACTTATTATTCGACATCGGAAAATTCTTGCTCAACCTTTGCTTTTCGCTCCGCGGGCGCGATGAAGTTGAAGCGATTATCGAACTCTTCCTTGAAATTTTTTTTAGTATTACTTTATATCGAACAATATTTTTTTAAACTTTACTTTATTCTGCCTCCGCCAAGCTTGGAAGCGGAAATACGATTAGGAAGACCATTAAGACCATGAAGAGAGAGAGAGAGAGTGTGAGAGAGAGAGGAGAGAACAAAGAAGGGAAAAGAGAGAGAGAGAGAGAGAGAGAGAGAGAGAGAGTTAGCAAGAGAGAAAGAACAAAATTACTGCCAATGGGAGAAAGGAAGGGCTGCGAGGAAATTAGAGACGCCTGAATATTCTAGGAATCATCAATGAGTCCCTTCGCACTTCTGCTTCTTCTTCTGCTTTTTGCTTCTCGTATCCAATCGAAAATGAGATTATGTCCATCTTGAGAGAGAGAGAGGGAAAGAGACAGAAAGAGAGAGATACAGATAGTGAGAAGGAAATAGAAAAAGAGAGGAAGTAAGAGCAAAAAGCATTTCTATGCGAGCGGTCGAAATGGAGAGAAATAAACTCCATAAATATGCATGCCATACCCGATAAAAGATATGATATCATATTACATTTTACATAACTCCGTTCAATAAGAAGAGCTCCAACGAGAACTTTCAAGAATCTTATTTTTGTCGGCGAAAATTACGTATATTTTTGGTAACAAAAAAAAAATTATTAATTTTCGAGGGAGACAGAAATGCGAGTCATATTTTGGGTGTTCGCCCTAACTCACTCTCTCCAGTATTCTTTTCCTCTCTTTTTCTCTCTCTCTCTCTCTCTCTCTTTCTCTCTCTCTCTTTCTCTCTCTCTCTCTATCTTTCTCTCTAACTCTATCTTACTCTCTTTCCATCTCTTTCTCTCTGTATCCCTCCATCCTCTCCCTCTAAACCTGATTTAGTTGTCGTGGCGCAGCAATCGACGCTGGACCGAGTACAGAAATGGAGTCCATGACGAAATGAAGAGGAATGCCTCTGGCGGAATCTCAAAGGGTCGCTCTTTCCACCCTCTTCGGCCTTTGGCTGAAATGAGATAAAAAGAGGACATCTCCAGACGTCAGATCTCAGCATCCGTACAGGTCGGAAAGTGATAGAGATAATGACGCAAATCAGTCAGGATCCAACGAGGGGTATACAGTTTTGCAAATTTTCACCAAAGTGTGTAAATATTAATTTCAAATTTTCTTAATAACTATTATTTATTTTACCTCACTTAAATCTGAATATATAATTTTAATTCATAAATAATTTGTCTTATTATTCTTTATCAACTGTATGGAAATTGCTTGATATGAAAGCAGAAGCCTTAAAACAATACACATCTTTATGGCAAGATAAGATGAGTCAGCTGAAGAAACATCCCTTCTCAGGTTCTTGTCTGTCACAAGCAGATTAAGTCGCGTTATAAGAACGTGGGAAGAGTATTGCCGGAGTTGGATAGAGAGAGAGAGAGAGAGAGAGAGAGAGAGAGAGAGAAGAGAGAGAGAGAGAGAAAGAGAGAGAGAGAAAGAAAGAAAGAGAGAGAGAAAGAAAGAGAGAGAAAGAAAGAGAGAGAGAGAGAGAGAGAAAGAGAGAGAGGGAGAGAGACGGATGAGAGAGATGTCAAAAGGGGGGCATGGAAGGGGATCATGAAGCCAGCCAAACCAGAATATGTGCATGATGTCTGGAAAGCTTCAACATTTAAATAATACGATAAAGAATCTTTTGTGATGAAGACTTGATAGAATCGAAGGAACTATCATATCGAAAAGTAAAATCAATCCCTACATAAGAAATTGAAGCAAAATATGTAAATATTGCAATTATTAATTCGAAAAAACAAGGAATCTTTACTAGTAAACAAGTAAAAAAGACAATGTTGAAGAATATATTTTGCAGGCATGTGATATCGGATGATGCAAACATAAAAGTATATTTACAAGTGGGGCGATGAAGAGATGAGTAAGACAGACAGAGAGAGAGAGAGAGAGAGAGCGCGAGGGAAAAAGAGAGAGAAGAAAAGAGAAAAGAAAAGAAAAAAAGAGAGAAGGATAGAGATATCTGTCGAGAAACTGAGGACAGGCAGATGACGAGATATGGTCGAGAAAAGAGAGGGAGAGAGATTAAAAGAGATAGAAAGAGAGGGAGAGTGATATGAGATAGAAAGAAAGAAAGAGAGGAAGAGATGGGAAGTTGTGGATGCGCTTGGATAAAGAGAAGAGGCTTATTCTGCCGCTCCAGCCCCTGCTCTTATCCGTAGTCGATAAGCGGCATCTTTCGATATAGATATGTATATGAAGGATTTGTGGACAGGGCAGGTCACATTCCTTCGTGAAAGGGCAGATAGTCTGACAAGACGACATGGGATGAGGCTGAAACTGAGTGAGAGAAAGAGAGAGAGAGAGAGAGAGAGAGAGAGAGAGAGATGAGAGGGAGAGAAAGAGACGAGAGAGATGAGAGGGAGAGAGAGAGACGAGAGAGATTAGAGGGAGAGAAAGAGACGAGAGAGATGAGAGGGAGAGAGATGGGGAGGAGGGAGAAGCGAGATGAATATACAGGGAAAGATGTGCAGAGTGAATATCACGAGTCTGGCCTGAGTTGGCAAATTGCCAGGAAATTTCTTTCGCATAAGCGAGACCGCTGACGTCAGTGGGATGCTCCATTGGCTTAGCAAGGGCGCATCAGCCGTAGGAAGGGGTGGTTGCATGGACCCATAGGAGACCACTTGTGGCGAGGAAGTTTCTATCCTGAGCAGGTGGAGACTACGAAAGGCACGCTAATCCATGGGGTAGGGGTGGGCAGAACGGCCCCTCATAGGAGCAATCCGTGCAACATAGTGGCAGAGATAAACGAGGCTCGAGAAGAGTGATGAAGTATATGAATAGGGGAGGGAGAGAGAAAGAGAAAGTCGAGACATAGAGAGTGAGAGACACAGAGAGAAAATGGAACAATAAAAGGAACACCACAAAAGAATTCTGGCTTTGGCTCCATAGGATAAAAGATTGCACTTTTGTTATCGCACACAATTGTGGAGATAATATTTATAGCTCTCTTTCTCTCTCTCTCTCTCTCTCTCCTTCTCTCTCTCTCTCTCTCTTTCTCTGTCACACACACTCTCTTCTCTTTCTCTCTCACTCTCGCTCTCTCACTCGCTCTCTCTCTTTCTCTTACTATCTCTCTCGGAATGACTTTTCAGAATTAAGGAAAGGCAAGCATGCATCAGACATGCCTGAAATTAATTGAAGACAATATGGTGCATCCTTGATAGAGGCAGGGAGGGTGCGGTTAGAAAGGTTGAGAGGGAAACTGAGGAATAATTAGAACAAGAAAGAGAGCGAGGGAGAGCGAGAGAGAGAGAGAGAGGAAGAGAGAGAGAGAGAGAGAGAGGAAGAGAGAGCGCGACATCTGAACTGACACGAGGCCGAAAGAGCAATCCCACTGTCAATTAGAATAGCGTAATGAGCAAACGTTCGCCATGATGGTTCACAGTGACACTACGTTCACTTTTGTCCTTTGCAGTGACAGTGGTTTTCTCACTTCCACTTTCTCGCTCTCTCTCTCTCTCTCTCTCTCTCTCTCTTCTTTTAATCGCTCTCTCTCCCCTCTCTTTCTCTCTTTCACATTCTGCCTCCCTCTCTAGCTGTTTCTACAACATATCCTTAATCTCATAATCTCATCATCTTCACATAAATCATTGAGCACACAGAAATTTTTTTAAGCTACTATTAGAAAAGAACACCGAGGAAGTATTCGCAGGATTGTGGGGCAACCGTCAAGATAGAACAGAAGAGAGAAAGTGAAGGAGAAAGAGAGACAGAATGACAGAGAAAGACAGAGAAAGCAAGAAAGAGAGAGAGAGAGAGAGAGGAGAGAGAAAGTTATTCCTGCATCTAATGTGAATGTGTTAGTGGGTTACTAATCATGCTAATATGTATATTAGTTCCTCAATGCATAGAATGTGACGAATATTTTCCTATATGCAAGAAGTACACTTGCGAAGCAAATCTTACAGCGTAATGATGAAGAATACATGAGGCATAGTGAGCGAGGATAGAAAATGAGAAAGACAGACAGACAGACAGAGAGAGAGAAAGAGAGAGAAAGAGAAAGAGACATTCCCAACACGTTTCCAATCTAATTGCACGGTGCTTGGAAGACGTTGTTGCGAAGAAGTAAAAGAAGGAGAAAGAGATGATGATGATGATGATGTCATAAGGTTAATTTCTCCCTCTGTCTGTCTCTCGTTCTCCCTTGTTCTTTCTCTCTCTACTCCCTCTTTCTTTCCCTCCCTAACCTAATTTCCCAGCGCTCCCACGCTCGTTCTCCCTTTATCCACTGTATAATAAACTATATGAATACATAAAGAAACATTCCAGACTCATTTACCTTTTTCCGGTTCTTTTTTCCTTTCAACTTTACTTGCTGGGATTTATCATATGCAGCGCATCCTATCATGCTCTCAGTGAATAAGGATGTGAGAAGATCACGCTACTAAGAATTAGGGAAAAATAAACGAGAGTAATATTTCTACGCTTCGGAGATCTTGGCGTAACTGATAAGAAATATAATAAAATGAAAGAGATCATGAAGAGGAGGCTGAGGCGATAGAAAACAGATGGCTTCCATGGTAATGGATAATATGTTATGCATACATACATATGTATGTGAGAATGGCCTTTTTTCATCGGCCTCCCACCTTCCTTCCCTCTCTCTCTCTCTCTCTCTCTCTCTCTCTTCTCTCTCCCTCTCTCTCTCTCTTTCTCTCGTTATCTCTCCCGAGATGAATCTGCCGCTCTCTCCATTTCTCTCCCCTCCGGGGAGAGAAATGGAGAGAGCGGCAGATTCATCTCGGGAGAGATTTATTCAACGAAATGAATATGTACACTTTTCTACGTGGTAGAGAAGGCGCGTGATATTCAGGAAATTGAAAAGGAAAATATAGAAGTTGTTCCTGAGGCACAATGAGTATTTCGCGGTAAATGAAGTAACTGCAGACGCAGGCAAGTACTTGCCTTATTTGTATATCGTCAGCAGTAATTGAAGAAGTGAGATTGATGTTGAAAGAGAGAAATTAGAAACTAGTGAGCGAATGAGAACGACAGATGAGAGAGATACACAATAAGAGAGAGGGAGATGGATGGAGAGAGAATTAGAAAGAAGAGTGAAAGAAGAAGAAAGAGAGAAATTGAAAGTTAGAGATGGACAGAGAAAGAGAGAGAGAGAGCGAGAACGAGATATTCAAAATAAGGTGGCTCATAGTAAATATTTCTTCTCTTTAACCATTTCTATATTCCGTATAAATTCATATGTAAGCTTCGGTTGGTAATTTAATTAAGCTTGGGAATTTAATTACTTCTACAAGTCGATCTTGCTTCTTGCGCGCACTCTCTCTCCCTCTCTCTCTCTCTCCCTCTCTCTCTCCCTCTCTCTCGTTCTCTATGAATAGTTCTCTCTCACATTATTTTCTCTCTCTCTCTTGCACTCTCATAACTTAATGTGTGCCAAACACCGCTTGAAATTTCAGGTGTACGCAGATAACTTGGTGCAAGGTCATCCTCTTGCGAGAACAGATAACTTGGTGCAAGGTCATCCTCTTGCGAGAACAGAAAGATCCGATTAGGAAGAAGAAGAAATGCGCACTGTTATTAATTTTTTTGCACTTTGAATTATAAAAAACCTTGTAATATTCAGATTTTGCGCTCGAAAGTACAAAATAAAACAACTGTGACATAAAACTATAACAGAATGAATCGGACAAAGACCGAGCACATCATTTCCTCGTTTGTGCCCTTCCGGCCAGTGGTCGACTTGAAAGAAGCAGAAGAAAAGAAGAAGAAGAAGAAGTAGTGGACAAGGATGTTGCTCTCTCGTCTTCTTCCTCGCTCCGTGATTTCAGGTTTAAAAATAAATAAATAAGTATTTTATTAAGTTATTTTAGAAGAAAAATTAACATTATGAACACAGTTAGATTTACCTTCTTCAATTATCTTTCAAATCAACATTAAGAAGTTTAAAAAATGTGAATTTCATAAAGTATATTGATAAAGTATGAAAAAAGCTAATTGCATTGGAAATAGGCTCAGCCCACCTGCACTCGATCGCCTCCGCGGAGCCGAGTGACTTCGGAGTCGTGCTGAAGACGCCCTTCCCGGGACCCGCGTCGCTCAAACTCAAGCAGCGCATGGATCGAGTCCATGTTCGTGGAAAGACGGAGAAACCGCCACGAGAGACGCTATGCTAATCGCCACGCAAGAGCGTGTCAATTTAGGGAGAGAGAGAGAGAGCGAGAACGAGAGAGAGATAATGAGAGAGAGAGAGTGAGAGAGTGAGAGATAGAGAGAGAGCCAACGTGTCTTTTTGTTGGTAGAGTGGACTGAACACTCTCTAAACATTTCCCCCTTTTTCACGAGCTCGCCCATTCTAATGTTAAAAAATATTTCGGCGGGATTTTTTTTTGTTGCTGCAGCAGACCAACTCGCTGCGGGCCTTCGTGAACTACGAGAAATCGTTCGGGAACTGGCTCGTGGACGCGGACGGCAATCGACTTCTCGACGTCTACACGCAGATCGCATCCCTCCCTCTCGGATACAATCATCCGGAGCTCGTACGAGCGGCCGCTTCACCCGAGTTCATTGTGCGCTTTCTCTGTTTCTCTCTCTCTCTCTCTCCCTCTCTCTTCCTCTCTCTCTCACTCTCTTTCTCTGCAGACATCTCTCGTCTCTCGTCCTGCACTCGGTGCCTTCCCTCGCGCGGATTTTGCCGAGTCGATCGAGTCTGCGCTGATTTCGATTGCGCCAAAGGCAACTCTTATAATTTTTAAGAAAATAAAATTAAGAAAAAATATTTAGAAATCAATAGAATGCCAATCAATTTTAAAACATATATGACGCGATTTGCGAGAGTATCAAAATGACAGAGGACCCGGCAAAATTAGATTTCGCTCAAAAGCTCTTTATAGGTACTTTTTAACACG